>WOGR01014637.1:0-11241 GCA_015342045.1 Leptinotarsa lineolata | reverse complement strand
GAAGATGTATGTTTCCCACTCAAAATTATTTATTCAGATGCAACCCGATTCACCAACTTAGGTACGTTCAATAGGAATAATAAAAGGTACTGGTCTCGAACAAATTTACATCTGATATAGGAAGAAAATTATCGAGAGTGATTTGGTTTCAATTTCTGGATGGGTATTGTCGGAGGAAAACTTTTGGGGCCAATAATTTTCGACGGACAACTGATTGCGAAAAGATATCTACAGTTCCTCATAAATCAAATTGATGATTTCATCAAAGATTTGCCACTGGCTAACCAAGTTGGTATCTTTTTTCAACAAGATGGAGCGCCACCTCACAATTCTCAAATCGTAAGAGATCATCTGAATGACACCTTTCCAGAAAAGTGGATTGGCACTTACGGACCTATTCAGTGATTTGTGAGGTACATTCTCGAATTGTCATATCTCAACATGAGTTTATTGTTTCTTATTTATATTCTGGATCACCAAATCTTACTTCGCTAGATTTTTTCCTCTGGGGAACAATTAAAAATCAGGTTTACAATACAACATCAACTACTCGTGAAGAACTAGAGCATTGAGGGTGGCATTCCAGAACATTCCTTGATGGACTCATTTCTGACTTACTTGCAATTTTTCAGAGAAATAGAGAAAATAAAGTGAAAGTGTGTGGCATCAAATTATTCGTATGAAAATGATCTTTCACAAAAAGTCGACAAGCCACCCCCTTTCCATTTGAAAAAATCAAGTTTACTGGAAAAATTCATATTTGCGACTGTGAAATCATTCTTAAAATGACTGTGAAGTCATAAGCCTCACAGTCGTTTCAAGAATGAAGCGATTTATACGATCCATGGCATTCTAGATCAAAAAATAATAATTGAAATAAAAATGATTTCATTTGTCATATATTGGCAAGTAAATTATTGTTGGATTCAGAATATCATTCTCGATTGAAATAAGTAAAGATGTTCCATTTAAAAATCTAAAGTTGGAGTCATTGTCAATCAATCAATCAATTGTCATTCAATTAGGACGTTTATTTATCTACAGTCAAATATAATTATACAGATTTTACAGTCCACGATATATTCAAACATTTAAAACATTGGTCAATTCGAGACGGATTCTATTTGAATCAATCATAAAAACCGATTCAGTGAAATAAACGATATTTCGGTTTTTTTCATTGTTTATCTACATTCAGCCGCTGAAATTTAAAGTGGAACAACGATTCTATTCGTCGACTATTCGATTAAAGGAACTGGGGCCCAGCAGGGACGTAAAACAAAATGGCAACAACCCGGTGAGCCGGTTTTCCATTATTCATTCTTTATCAACCAAGTGAAGGGTAGGTTGTATTCTGCAATTTTCAAACATTTCGACTAAGTATTTAGTGTGGTTGCATTGAAGTGCTTTGAAGTCGGTCATTTGAGTCGGTCATTATCTTGCTAAATTATTATTTGTTCATAAGCATCATACACTACTTCATCCAGGGCCACAATTATTGCTTTTTGTCTATGAGACAAAAGTTTTGGGTTATTGGTGGCAGAATTTTAGCCAGGCAAACCGTAAAATCCTGTTTAACCTGTTTCAAGTACAAACTCAACTTGATTCCAATGCCAATGGGTCAATTACCCGAACGAAGAGTGAAGCAATCATTTCCATTTGAGGTCACTGGAATAGACTATGCCGGTCCATTCTCTCTGAAGGATCGTGGAACCAGAGGTTTTGAACTTATTAAATGTTATATTTGTGTATTTACANCGTAAAACCAGAGGTTTTAAACTTGTTAAATGTTACATATGTGTATTTATATGTTTCAGCACTAAAGCCATACATTTAGAGGCGGTCACAGATATGACCACAGAATGTTTTATAGTGCCTCAGACGCTTCACGTCCAGACGGGGTATTACAGCGCACATTTATTCTGACAATGGAACCACATTTGTTGGAGCCAAGAATGAATTGGATGACTTTGGAAAATATTTATCACAACATTTTGATTCAATTATTAATCAAACATCATTACTGAACATGACATGGCACTTTATTCCTCCATACACTCCAAATTTTGGCGGTCTTTGGGAGTCTGCGGTGAAAAGTGCAAAACATCATCTAAAACGAGTAATGCAGAATACAATCCTCACCTATGAGGAATTCAGTACCTCACTAACCCAAATAGAATCAGTGTTGAACTCAAGACCTCTATTTGCCCTATCAAATGATCCTAACGACCTTGAGCCTATCACCCCATCCCATTTTTTAATCGGGCGAATTGTCACTTCACTCCCAGATTACGATCTGTCCGAAGTACCAAAAGGAAGAATGTCTCATTTTCAATTAGTGCAGAATTTGCAACAGCAATTCTGGATTCGCTTCAATAAGGAATATGTAACTCAATTACACCACCAATATAAATGGAAAGGACGTCCAACTCCACTCATCAACGGTACGTAGGTACTGGTCAAAAATGACAAGCTGCCTCTAAAACACTGAATGCTTGGCCGCATTGAACTGCTACCCGGTCACGATGGAATACCACGCATAGCCACACTCAAGGTATCTTTAGGACTTATCAAGCGCTCTACAAGACATTTGTGTATCCTGCCACTTCAATCAGAAACAATTTATTGAAATTTTGAGTGTCAGTGATATGTTTATGAAAGGTCATATTTTAAAGGTGCCCTCCAAAGGTGGGGGGGCTATGTTAAAACTCATGTTGAACTAGTTTTCATATTACTTTTATTTCAACCGGCAACCCTGCGAGGTGCCAGCTGTGAGACCTTCCTAATGATGTAATAGTAGTGTACAAGCAATTGTCATTCAATGAAGACGTTTATTTATCTACAGTCAAATATTATTATACAGATTATACAGTCCACGATATATTCACACATTTGAAACACCAAGGTTAGATCCTTGAGGAACGCCAGAGCTAGTACGAAATTTACCTGATGTGTTACCATTGTGTTCAACACAAACGTATCTTTTCTGTAAATAACTCCCCAATAACTTCAACAAATTCTCAGAAAATCCAATTTTATTTAGTTTATATAACAGACCATCGTGGTCTACTTTATCGAAATCTTTTCTGAAATCCGTGAATACAGTATCGAGTTGACTCTTTGATTCCAGAGTATTATATGCATAATTAGTGAAAATGAAAAAATAAATAGATTGGTAATGATTGATTTATTGGTAACAAATCCGTGTTGTCCCTCCGTGATATATCATTTTTCGTAGTGAAATATTCGTGTATGAATAATTTGTTCATGAAACTTGGCTGGAGCACACGTTATGGAAATTGGTCGATGATTTTCAATGACGCATTTTTCATCATTCTTATAGATAGGTGTTATAGCAGTTTCCTACAAATCTGGAAAAAAATTCGACTTGATGATAAGGTTGAACATGTGCAGAAGTGGTATTTCTGCCCAATCGCCACAAGCTTTCAGAAAGTACAGGGGAATTTCATCAACACCAGCCGCTTTCTTCGGTTTCAATTTCTTTATTGCATTTCCGAAATCTGACTCTCCTATTTTCCTTGTGTCGCAAAAATTGGTAACTATTTCAGCATCATTTATGAAATCCAGATTATATCCGAATTTAATTGTCTCATAAATAGATGAATAGAAAATTGCAAATGCGTCAGCTGTATCATTGTCTTCTACTTGTATGGACTACCCATGTTACAGATATAGCCAAGGCCATTTCCCGGATTGCATTTTTACATTAAGTATCTCAAGCTGGATACCAGGAATTCAATAGACGCTGCAATTCTACCCAAGCTTGCCCGAAATTATAAATATGAGTTTTTTTTTAGTTTTAGTTCATTTATTAATGACTTTGAGTTTTTCAGAAAAAGTTTTTTTTTCTAAAAATCGATTTTAAAAGCTCCTAAACTCAATTAACGCAGTCGGTGTAGGATAGTAGTGGCTAGTGATCTAAAAATCGACACTATTCCATTGCTTCATCCGCGATCTGAAGGAGTTCGAGCAAAATCGTTGAAGTTATTTTCAATTACTTTTAAGAACTGAACAAACATCGAACATTCAAGTGAAAAATTCGAACATAGTGGAAACAAAACTCTGGATTATCACTGCCAATCAATTTTTTGGATTCTCAGTGCCAAACAGTTCATTGGATTATCATTGCCAAAAATAATTGGATAACCAGTGGAAATCAAGCCGTTGGAATACCAAGAACAGTCAATCAATTTCATCCCCAGTGGAAGTAGTTCGTTCACTAACGATTTTTGGGTTACCACTTCAGGGCCATTTGGACCATTGAGGATACTAAAGAATTTCATGTAAGTGATTGCTCATGTATCCCAATTCAATTCTCAATAGTGACACCCCTTATGTTTCCTTTTTATGTCTGAAATTGATTATCTCGCGAATTTCATTTCAAATATCAATCTCTATGATGAATTATCTGAAAGCCACAACCAAGAACAACCCGACGAAATGATCGCTTTTTGCCGCTGGACGCCATCCTAAAATTGAAGGAGAACCAGCCGAACTTGCAAATTTTATTGAAGCATGCGACCTCATAATGAACAAGTTTTATAGAAGAGAGAACACAGCAGCCTTTATCGATGGGTTTTGATAACCTTCATGAAAAATAAACTTACAGGGAGAGCACAAAATATCACCGAAGCAAGAGAAATAACGTCTTGGCCGGACTTTCGAATATCACTTCAACGAAATTTTGCCAATCAAAGAGACGAAAATTCACTACTTCGAGACCTCATGCTTTTGAGACAAGGAAATAACGAGTCACCACAACAATATGGTTCTCGAAGTCAAAATATAAGAAGCCTTCTTTTTCAAACGTCGCCTGCAACCAACCTGATCTACAAGTTCGAGTTATCAAAACCAGCCCACATTGGAATCATTTCTCACAGGATCGAAGAAAGCACTAGGATCAATCATTCGTTCAAAAGGACCCCAAAATATTGGAACAGCTCCATCACAAGTTTTAAGTGAACAAAATATTTCATATGCACGAAACAAAACCAATACGTTGATACAAGTGTGAAATTAAAGAAGAGAAACTCACACATTACCGTTTAATAGACCAAAACCAAGAAACCCAATGATTCCTTCAACTTCAGGATTCTCACAAAACCGTCAAATTATTAGTCAGAGACCAATGGGACCTTGCACACCACAAAATCAAGCTACATTCCAAAGACCGCCCTTTAGGCAACCACCCGCCTGGATTTCATTTAAAATGCAAAGTAACCAACAAGGCAGACCTACACAAACGAATGTTTTTCAACCAAATCCATTCCTTCAAGCACCCAGAACAACACCAATGGATACGTCATCAGAAAATTTTTAAAAAATCACACAGCCGAAACCTAAATCAACCTTCGTGTCTGAAGAACTATATTTCCTAGAAGAGGCAAACATATGCCAATGAAAATATAGATTATGAATACAATCAATACCACTCAATCGATCAACAAGAAGAAGAAAACTATCAAATGTACGAAAATTTTCCAGAAACACAGGATAAACTAATTTCTGGGCATGAACCGGAAGAATGACAGAATTTTCGGATTAACCAACAGGAAATATCAATGATTGTTTGAAGGTGAATGATAATTTTTCATGGTGAATTTCATCAGTTCGGACTTCAATTGTCTAACATTGTATGAAATGATTTGAAATCCCTGAAATAACTAATACAATTGAATATTAAAAGAATACCTGAAAATAGCAAATAAACATGAAATGAATTCACAGTGAAATAATATACAAGTGAAAGTCATTCGGATGATGACTGTCATCACCCTAAGATGATTGTGGATACTAACAATCGAAACGTCGTGAAGGAACGTGGTTTGAAATCGCTTAAATTTCAATTATATTAATTTATTTTTTGATATAATTGTTTAATTTTTAACTTGTATTTTATTTCACTGTGAATTCAGTTCAAGTTTTTTCCTTAATATATTTGCTTTTTTCAGCTATTCTTTTAATTTTGAATTGTATTGGTTATTTCAGGGATTTCAAATCATCTCATACAATATTAGACCATTGGAAGTCCGAACTGATGAAATTCACAAATTAATGACTTAGTTGAGATCAACCCTACATCTATTTCCAAACCACCGTTCATCATTTTTCCTGGAACCAATTCAAAATTCATAATAGACACCGGCTCAACAAAAACCCTCATCAGTCGGCTAACACATTTTATCCACAGCATATTCAAGAAGACCATTTTCAGATACAATCAGCTCACAATATTTCCACGCAAAACTATAGCATAACTATACATCTATCAAAAATTTTCAAAAGACCCGATCTTTGTCATAAATTCTTCATTTTCGATTTCAACCCTGAATACGATGAACTTATTGGAATCGACTTGCTGCAAAACATTGGAGCATCAATCAACTTGGACAGGAACGAGCTTCTAACGAAAGAAGCAACCATTCCACTCCATTTCGAAGAAGAACAAGAGAACTAAAGGAAATGCAAAACGTCGAAAACATCAATTTTCTAAATGGAACTTCTTCTTCGAACTGAACACATTGTGTTGATACCAATCAACAAATCCCTAAATGAAGGAATTATAAGCTTCAAGATCACATTAATTTTTTCACGGACAAAACACAACCACGAAAATTAAATCCTAAAGGCACTCGGAGAGCAGTGTCTGTGCGAAAGTAGCGATTCACATCAAATTTGAATCGCTGGAGATTAAATCCATTTGGAAAAACGTTATCAGGAGGTTAATTCTAGATGAACGTAGTTCTCCAAATGAAAGAGTACTTGAACAGTGAAGTTCGAGGTGTACTGAGTTGAACCTCAAAACGATGAGTAGTCACAGTTCGTCGCGTATTTCTGATATATTTCGTTTTTGTGAAATCGAATGTGCCATGTCACTTGAACACTTCCTCTGGGAGTATCTAGAGATGAGAGACAGATGTTCCAGACTATTAAGGTTGCAAGTGATATTCGCGTCTCCAATCAGTCGGATGGCTCTTTTCTGAATAGAATTCAGCAGCTTCAGGATATGCTTGGGGGGCGAAGCCCATACATGAGAACAGTACTTCAAAGATGGTCTGATCTGGGCTTTATAAAGCATCGAAAGTTGTTGACGTGTGTACAGTTTTCTGGTTCGGAACAGTGTTCCAAGCTTTTGAGAAGCAACCTTTGCAATTCCAGTGACATGATTGTGCCAAGACATATTGGTATCTATTTCAACCATCAACAAACTTATCGAAGCGGAAATCGGAATTGTCTGTTCTGACATTCATCTTTTTGGAGAAAACCGATGCCTGGGTTTTTTGGCATTGAATTGAATCTGGTTACTTTCACCCTAATTCGAAATCACCTCCAGATCCTCATTAAGATATATAACTTTTTGTTGCCGTTGAAGATGAGCATCTGCAGACAATGTTCTGGAATCCAAATGGAATGATGGAAGGAGTGTGTTGTCTTTAGCAAACCAATAAATTGGATTCATGGTTTTTTCCAGTAAGTCGTTGAAGAACAATAAAAAGAGGGTTGAAGACAATATGGATCCCTGGGTAACAGCAGCGTTGATGGTGAAAGTATTTGAAAGATATCCATTGACGGCCACTTGCTGAAAACGTTCTTCCAGGAAGCTGAAGAGCCATACACAGAAATGATCCGACAAGCCATAGCATCGAGGTTTGGCCAGCAAACCCTCATGCCACACACGGTCAAAGGCCGTACAGATATTCACCGCAACAGCTCTTGATCCTCCATGTTTTTCGATTGCCTTATTCTAAATATGGGTGACATATGATTTGAGGTCGCCTGTTGATCTTTGTTTCCAAAAGCCATATTGATGATCGCTCAAGATGTTGAAGCCTTCCAGATATTCGAGGAGATAGTGGTTTACGGCTTTCTCCATGATTTTTGGTATCACTTATAGCACAGCGACTGGTCTATAGTTTTTGGAAGATTTTTCTTGCTATTTTTTAAAACAGGCTGGATGAGAGAAATTTTCCAACGAAAAGAAAAATCCCCTTTTTTGTAAGACAGGTTGAAAAGTCTGCAAAATACTGGTGCGAGTTCATCTGCGCATTTTCTAAGTACGATGACGGGCACTTCATCAGGTCCATATGCCTTATTGATATTGAGTGTTTTAAAATTCGCTTGACTAGACGTTGTCGAAAAGTCATTTCTGGTATTGTGGATTCTAGTGTGGAAATAGTGGGTGGTACCTTTCCCAAAAAATCAACTGTGGAGTGAGACGCAAATTGTTCAGCTAGTAGATTTACTTTTTCTATGGCTGCTGTAGCAATTGAACCATCCGCTCATGTTAGTGGTGAAATTGAAATCGTGGATTTCGTAAAATTTTCATTGAGAGCTTTAGCTACCGACCAGAAGGATCTGTACCCGTTAGGATTTGCAAGCAGTTCATCCCTAAATCTCTGATTATGAAGTTCTTCGCTTTCATTCATTCTAAGCTCACAGCTGTAGCAAGTATTTACAAACCTAGTCTGGTTTTTGGCACTGAGCTGTGGCCTCCAAAAATCACGCCTACCAGTGTGGCCTCCAAAAATCACGCCTACCAGCGTGATTTTTGGAGGCCACAGCTTGCTCCCAATTTTTGTTGAACCAAGGTTTGCCGTTAGTAGTTTGTTTCTTCGAGAAAGAAATATATGCATCCATGGATGATAGAATAACTTCCGTGACTTCAGAAGCACAAGTTGATGGTTCACTAGAGCTGAAACAAATATCTAGCCACGGGAAATTTCGAAAGTGATCTTGAAGATCCTTCCACTCAGCAGATATGTAATGTCGTTAATTCACTCAACACTGAAATGAGTTTGTGGTGTCAGATGATCCCAATGGAGACCTTACGGTGATCGTGTAAATTTCTGGATTGGGTATTAGGTATAGATCCAGAAGACAATGGTGTTTGTAAATGAAGAGAATAATCTTCTTTATTGTGTATCGCTTGGTGGTCGATCAATCAATCAATCAATCAAAAATATACTTTATTGTCGAAGAAAAATTCTCATTAACAAAGCTTAAATAGATAAAATGAAATAAAACAGATAATTCACAGTAACAATGGAACAATATAGGTTCTAACGCTACATGTAGACAGGACATGAAATTCTACAAAGCAGTTGAGAATTGATTTACCTGTATAGATAAGATAAATAAATCAGTCGGTTCGACCTCAAAGGTTCAGGTACTCGAATTCTGTCTTCAAAATATTCTTCCAACCTATTATATGCCTTCGTGAGTAAAAGTTCCTTCACACGTTTTCGGAATGTTTTTGACTCAATAATAGTTTCAATTCCAAATGGTAGATGATTGAATATTTTCCGACTCTCAAATTTCATGGAATTCTACATATATATCTCTACGCCTTTTTTGTAGAACAAACACTGACTGCATCAGCTGCTTGCTACATAAACCCCAGAAAGCGATACCATACCTCAGATGAGACTCGACTAATGAAAAGTAAGATGTTTTTCCTGCTACTATTCCCAACTCCTTGGTGATGACCCTGATAGCGTAGCAGCCAAATGCAAGATTTTTGTTGAGATGTTTTTCGTGTTCATCACTCTTCAGGGTATTATCAATCCATAATCCCAAGAATTTGGTGCACGTCTTATTTTCGATGACATGCTTCTGGAGGCTTAGGGTTCCCGAAACAAATTTAAACGAAATGATGTTAGTTTTATTCACATTGAAACATAAAGAATTGGAATCACACCAAGATTTGACTTTCTCTAAATTAGTTTCAATTATATTTCTCAGAGAGTCTGTATTATTTCCATGCCATAGTAATGTAATGTCATCTGCAAACATTGTAAAATTTGCTTGTATGGCGATATTAGATAGGTCATTCACATAGATAAGGAACAAAATGGGACCGAGCACTGATCCTTGTGGGACTCCACAGGTGATTTTCGTAAGACTAGAGTTTTTGTTGTGCCGCTTTACCATTTGAATTCTATCTGAAAGATGAGATCGAAACCAATTAAGGATTGTTCCTTTGATCCCATAAAGGAACAATTTTTCCGACAGTACTCTGTGATCAACGCAATCAAAGGCCTTAGAAAAGTCGCAGAATACTGCAGCAGCCACTTCACCTTTATTGAACCCTACATATAACTTTTCTAGGAAGACAAAGATACACTACAAAGATATTGTGCGTCTCCAGAAATTTCAGCAACCTTTTTTTTCAAGCTTTCCTATCACTTTTGATGAAATAGATATTAGTAAAATAGGACTTCCCGTGAAAGTATCTATAGAAGAGAGACAAATCTCCAACTTTTCTTCTATGTTCCAGACTATCAAGGTTGCAAGTGATGTTGACGTTTTCAATCAGGCGGATGGCTTTTTTCTGGATGAAATCCAGCAGTTTCAGGGTATATTTAGGGACAGAGCTCCATACATGAGAACAAAACTCCAAAGGAGGTCTGATCTGAGCTTCATAAAGCTTCAAAAGTTGCTGGGATGTGTACAGTTTTCTGGTTCGGAATAGTGTTCCACGCTTTTGAGAAGCAGCCCTTGCAATTCCAGCAACATGATTGTGCCAAGACATCAATGTCCATTTTAACACCCAACAAACTCATCGAAGCAGAAAGCGGAATTGTCTGTCCTGAGATCAATGTATCCAGTTCAGAGGCATTCATCTTTTTGGAGAAAATCGATGCCTGGGTTTTCGTAGCATTGAAATGAACCTTGTTACTTCCACTCAGATTCGAAAATACTTCTAGATCCTCATTAAGATATGCAATCTCCTACTGTCGGTGAAGATGTGCACCCGCAACTGATGTCCTGGTATCCAAATGGAATGACGAGACAAGTGTGCTGTCGTCAGCACACTTGAATTTTCCGTTTTTTCCAATAAGTCGTTGATGTACAATAAAAAGAGGGTTAAAGACAATATCGTTCCCTGGGGAACACCAGTGTTGGTGGTTAAAGTATCTGGAAAACATCCATCGACGGCCACTTGCAGGGAGCGTTCTTTCAGGAAAATTGAGAGCCATACACAAAAATGATCCGACAAGCCATAGCATCGAAGTTTAGTCAGCAAACCCTCATGCCACACACGGTCGAAGGCCTTAGAAATATCAAGCGCAACACTCTTGACTCCTCATGATTCTCGATTGCGTTATTCCAAATATGGGTGACATACGATAGAAGGTCGCCTGTTGATCTTTGTTTCAGAA
The DNA here is from genome assembly GCA_015342045.1 of Leptinotarsa lineolata. NCBI lineage: Eukaryota > Metazoa > Arthropoda > Insecta > Coleoptera > Chrysomelidae > Leptinotarsa > Leptinotarsa lineolata. Next base: position 58 of record WOGR01014637.1, on the reverse strand, counting down.
AGCCATATTGATGATCGCTCAAGATGTTAAAGCCTTCGAAATATTTGAGGATATGGTG
>WOGR01014620.1:0-11699 GCA_015342045.1 Leptinotarsa lineolata | reverse complement strand
TACTGACCTAACCTAATCTAACCTACCTGAATGCATTGAATGGAGGAAAGCTTACGTGAATATTCGTAATGAGGATCAATTCTGTTTTGCCTGGGCTATAACATCAGCATTATATCCTGCAAATGGTAGAGTGTCCAAAGTTATGTCATATCCACATTTTTCCACTGTTTAAGATGTCACAGGTATGGATTTTCCGGTTAAAGTTAATAAAAGTGTATTGAAAGATTCGAAGATAGGAATGATATTTCAATTAATGTTTACGGTTCACAGAGTAAATTTGACAAAGGTAAAATGAAGTATGAAGTGATTGGTCCATTGCAATACTCACAGAGAAAACTCCGAAGACATGTCAAATTGTTACTTATAATTGATGACTCCAGTAATAGTCACTATTGTTGGATCAGAGATCTTTCAAGATTAGTTTCTAATCAACTATCAGCTCATGAACACAAAAACTATTTTTGTGATGAATGTTTGATGTATTTTTCCAAAGAGGTTACTTTCACGTCATAAGATGAATGATTGTAATCTCGTTAGTACTACAACACCAACCATCAATTTCGAAATCAATAAACATGATAGGATGGTTGGGAAGAATATATTAATGTTTGAAAACTTTGAGAGATAAATGAGGGTGCCATTTGTAGTATATGCTGATTTTGAATCATTACTTGAACCGATTCACGAAAATGAGCCAATCCAGGAAGTTCATACACGATTAAAATATTTGAACATACCCCTTATTCATTTGCTTATTTAATAAAATGTTCATATAATGATGATTTGTCAAAATTTGTTACATATAGGGGCGTAGAAGAAAAGGAACAATTTGCTGCAGCCAAAAATTGTGGTATAAGTAATAAACCATTTATTGATGGAGAAGTCAAAGTTAGAGATCACTGTCATGTCACATGATAGAAAAGATCATATGCCGCTCATTCAAAATGTAATTTGAATTTCAAAATGCCCAATTTTGTACCTATTATTTTCCACAATTTAAGTGGTTATGATTGCCATTTATTCATGTAAGAATTATATAGGAACAAAGAGAAAGTTGATGTTATTCCGCAAACTGAAATGAAATATATGTCTTCCTTACATGCACCTATACCGATAAAGATCGTAGGGTTAAGAAGAAATATCTCAAAATGAGATTTATAGATAGTTATAAATTTATGACTAACTCTTTGGAGAATTTGGGTGCTAATTTGATCTTTGATCAATGAATAGAGATGGACAAACATTACCCACAAATTGAGAAATTCAATTTGATGAGGCAGAAAGATGTATTTCCATATAGTTCCGTTGATGACATTGACAAATTGAATTATCCATCACTTCCGACAAATAATCAGGTTTATGAGAAACTCAGTTGTGAACATATATCAAAAAATGATTATGATGGGGCTAGAAATGTGTGGAATTTATTCGAGTGTCAGAATTTGGGTGAATACTCTGATTTGTATTTGAAGTCAGATGTATTGCTATTATGTGATATTTTTGAAAACTTTTGCACCACAAATTCAAAGATATATAACTTAGACCCGGCACATTATAACACTGCACCTGGATCATCTCGGGATGCTGTGTTGAAGTATACGAATATTGAATTGGAATTACTAAGTGACATTGATATGATTCACTTCTTTCAAAAAGGTATACGAGGTGGAATTAGTCAGTGTAGCGAGAGAAAACATATAGTGAATAATGAATTTTTACCAAGTTTTGGGAAAGAAAGTTTTTGGCTTTCTACTACTCCATCTTGATAAAAAAAAATGTGTGAATCTTCCAAAGAAAGGAAGAAAGCAATCATTTTCAGAAAGGAGTAACTCCAAACATAGATGTGCAGATCATTCAAAGAAGTAACTTTCAGACACTAAATGGAAGAAAAAGGCCTTCTGAAACAGCTACTTTCATATAAAAATTAAATTACACGAAAGAAAACATTCTTTCGAAACAAATACTTTCATATGAACACTGAATTATACAAAAAACACTTTATTCTACTCGATTTGTATTCTAAACGTTCGTTTCAGATTTGAATCAGATATCATCCACAAGATTTCTACACGATATACTAAATGAAAGATGAAAAAAATTAACTTACATGGAACTCAGCCATCCTCACGGGACACGTGTTTCGCCAAGAGACACTTGCCTCAGGGCTCTTCAGTACCAATATGGAAATTATTATAAGGAAAGCACACACNCTCACTGGTAGACACGTGTTTCGCCAAAAGACACTTGCCTCAGGGCTCTTCAGTACCAATATGGAAATTATTATAAGGAAAGCACACACACATCATTTATATATTACGATTTTTCATGTCACGGAATAAGTTTGATCTACTTATGTCATCGATGGCATCGTGATGTCATTCATTCATTTATTTCAAATCCCAGCCAATAGGAATATTGTTTGAATTCAAGGGGTTATATTTTTAGGAGTGATTAATTTTTGGGAAAGAAAGTTTTTGGCTTCACCAAATTATAATCTCTAATTTGGTAGAAAAAGAAAATGAGGTGATAATGTCATTCGACGTCCTCCCGGTAATGGATTTGAATTGACAATAGATGATCATTATGACATGCAAAGAAAAATATTGAAAACTACAAGCGAACCAATTGACAAGAGTGATTGTGTAACTGTATCATATCTTGAGCAAGAAATTGATGGAACAAAGGAGGTCATACTTCTAGCCCTACAAGCTGCAATACAATCCACTGTAGGTAATGTTGCTCGCGATGCACGTCAAGCATTCGACGATAAAATTGCGGAGGCTCGAATAACTTTGGCTCGTAAATACGATAATCTTAAAAGTGATGTAGAAATAAAATTTCCTGACATAACAGCATCTACAATGAAAAAATATTACGCTTTGAAACAGAGAGTTGTAGTTTTGGAGAAAAAACATATACTCAGTTCATCAGATGGACCATTACTGTGGTATCCAGGAGTCGACGTAAACTCAAATGTTAGAATAACAGAAGTCGAACCAAAACCAACAGATGACGTAGTAATTGAACAAACATGGTGAATAACTGTACTCGAATCTCCGCCTCTGCACACACTCAGTCCCAAGTCACACCTTTGAACCCACCACTCGTGCATGCACACCCCCACCCCATTCCTACCACTCGTGCATGCACGCCCCCACCTCAAGGAGAGCAGTCCTCAACATTCAGTACGACGAGTCAACTCATCGAGAGCAGTCAAGCTAAGAAATCACACTCCAGCAAGCCAGCAAGCAGAATATTGTAATTTTTTAATTGTAATTGTAATTGTATATTGTAATTTTTTATATCGACTAACTTCGTATTATTCTACATTTTCAGGATGGAAGGATATACACAGGAGCTCACCAACGCTGTGGAGTCGATCCTGCCGGTGGACAACCTCAATGAAAGGGCCATTGAGGAAAAGCCAACAGCTTCGGGTGGTGTGCGGCCAAGGGCGGCTCGGCCTGGCGAGTTAGCAGCCCTGACTTATTCGAAGACAGCTCGCGAATCGTCAAGAAGAGTTAATCGACAACACGCAGCAAGGGTTGGTCCTATTAAAAAGTACAGAAGTACTTGCAATAAAACTACTCCTTAAGCAAGTAGTTGGTTGACCGCTCGGAAGAGCATGATACTTCCGACACCACCCGCACCAGCAGAGGAATCACCGAGGGTGTCTTCTCCGGAGGTTGAGGACATCCTGTTGACTCCGACGGTGATGCCGCTTTCACCACTGTCATCAACACCGGCAGCTCTACAAGTGTTGGTGTCACAGCCTATCGAAGAAGTTAGTGAAAATATGGAAACTTTCCTACAGGAGTGTAGGGAAGTAGAACTCGCTTTCCAATCTAGTGAGGCCGCGTTGGCTAGCATTTCCCACCAACAGGCTGAAATCGCTAACCGATAGAGCGAACTAGCAAAATAAATAGCCGAACTAGATCGAAAGCATGCATCTCTGGAGGAAAGGTGAAAAGCAGAGACCTTTCCGATAGAGCGGTATAAAAAGTTAAAAACATTTATGGACAATTTTTTAGGTTAATTATAAATAATAGAATAGTTTTGGATTAATTAGGAATATCAAATTATGGTAGCTTTAAGTTTATATTCGTAATTTTAAGAAAAAAAAAGGTTAATAAAGAGTGTGCATTGTTTTGGTTTGGTACACATTGAACAATGCGATGGTTGGGCATTGTTCTTCACTTTTGCATATTTTCATTATTTCATAAAATTCAGAAAGTTAGTCGTTGAGTAAGTAATATGGTAAATGCTATGAAAACAGAAGAGATATTCTGTTCCTCGAAGCAAATGAGAAAGTTTGTCGTTGCGTAATGTTGTTAATTATATGGAAACAGAAGAGAAATTCTATGTTCTTCGAAGCAAATGAGAAAGTTAGTCGTCGCGTAATATTTATTTATTTATTTATTTATTCCGAAACAAACAGGCAGAGCCTAGTTACATGTTTCTTATTAACTACAAGTACAATTTTGAATAAAAAAATAACACTCGACAGCAGAATCAGGAATTGATAACCTCTCTTAGGTTAGATTTGAGTTTTGAATATGATACCTCAAAGATACAAAACCTAATGGTATTTGCGTATTTATTATACAATAGGGGATTTATGTTAATTGACATGAAAAGTAATTTGTCACGAACGAATACCTGGCAGCGGAACATAAAAATAAATTTGACTGGTTAGAAAAATGGCCATTCAAAATTTTCCTTAGAAAAGTATACTTTTTATAACCCGTCTGTTTTCCAGTAATTCTATGTGAAATTCATCCATACGATATACGGTCCATACGATATACGGTCCATACGATATAAAACCTGGCGAATGTCCGTATTTTTTAAAATACAAATATTTCACAAATTTGTTTTGTATTGTTTCCAAAATCTGCTCTGATTTTTTATAGTTCGATTCCCACATAATACTTTCGTATTCTAATTTACTTCTAATAATTGTATTAAACAAATATTTTATGCTGTTTATGTTTCTGAATTCATAAGTGGTACGTTTTAAGAAACCTAGTCTTTTATTAGATTCATTAGTGATATTTTGAATATGTCGGTTGATTTTCAGGTCACTTTGAAAGAGGACCCCGAGGTCACATATTTCTTGAACCTTTTCTAAAACTGTATTCTGTATTATATAAATATAATGATGTTAATACGGCTGAACGTCATAACTTTGCATTTAGAAATGTTGAAAGGTAATTCATTATCCCTGGACCAATTAGTTATTTTATCTATGTCATTTTGGAGTTCAAAATAGTCATTTAGGTCTGTGATGTTTCTAAGCATTTTGAAATCATCAGCATATAACAGACAGTCCGATGACACTTTTTTCGGGAGGTCGTTTATGAAAATTAAAAAGAGCAATGGGCCTAGGTTGGATCTTTGAGGTACTCCCGACCCTGCCAAAACATTTCAGATTTTTCTCCTCTATAGGTGACGTGCTAAATTCTTGTCTTTAAATATGAGACGAAAAAAGTTATTAGATGGTTACTAAGTCCGTAGTGTTTTAACTTCGCTATTAATATATCAAGGTCAGCCTTATCAAATGCTTTTGCAAAATCAGTAAAGACACAGTCTACCTGAGTTTTTCTTTCCATTTATTCAGATAATTTTGTCGTGAAAGTCAACAAATTTGTTTCAACCGATTTATTTTTTGTGAAACCATGCTAGTGAACTAAAATATAACTCTGAAAATGAGAATATACCTTTTCATGAATAATGAATTCAAGAATTTTGGCAATGCAGTTCACAACTGCTATAGGACGATAGTTGTTAATTTTGTTTTTTTCTCCATTTTTATAGATTGGGGTGATCCTAGTCTCCTTAAATTTTTCTGGAAATTTACCATTCTTCAAAGATTTATTAAATATTACTAATAAAGGATATGTCAGGAAGTCTTTATAAGCCTTGAATATTCAACATGGGATATAATCTGGTCCGGATGACCTTTTTGGTTTTAGTTTCCGAAAAGCTTGCTCTAAGTCATGTAACGTAATATTGTCGAAATGCATGTTTTGTGTAGCCTCATCTAGCCAGGTTTCAGAAATTTTGTGTATTTCATTTAAATTGTATGTAGAATTATTCTCATAAACAGAACAAAAATAATCCGCAAATTCTTGTGATATAATTTTCTTGTCATTTACTCTATGGTTATTGATGATGAATTCATTTTCAAGATTTCTCGTTTTTTGTCTATTTTTGAGAAAATTCCAAAAGAGCGTATTATCATTTTTAATATTATTTTGAATATTTTTAAAAAAGTTTTTATGAGCCTTTTTAATTTTTATTTTCAATTCAGCTAATACTCTTTTGGAATTATTTAAATGATAATCTGACAAATGTTTTTCCTGTCTAAAATAATCTTTGATTCTCATATCGGCTTTTATTTCTGACGTGAACCATGGTGGATATCTTTTTCGGGGTTTTAACTTTGTAGGAAACTTCGGAACTGCAATATCAAAAATGTTATATTTTGCTTGATAAAAATATGATACGCAGTCATCAACGTCTTGAAATTGACCAAGCATTGACCAATCAAAATCTCTTAGGAGTTCATATAGTAGTCTGAAATCGGCCTTTTTAAATTTATATTTATTTTATAAATTATTCAATACACTTCCGTAGGTTATGCTTTTCTTCAATCCAAATTGTATCAAGTGAGGAGGATGATGTTTATCTTTTCCTACTAAAGGTGAAAACTCCTCACAAACCTTCACTTCAGAGTTACTCAAAACTAGATCCAGTGATTCATTGTTTACATTTAGAATATTATTATATCTAAATGTAAGTATCCATTAGGCATGAGATAGAATTAATTATTCCATTTCTGTTGTGAAATCGAAAAGCAGTACCTATTACGTCTGGTATAAGAAAACTAGATATGTATTTTGATCATAAACCAAATTATCGCACGTTTCTGCAAATTCCTTATACATTTGTGATTCAATACCCGGGGAGATATACCTTGAGTTAAAAATAAGTTTATTTCCTGATATGTTCACTTTCAGGGAGCTTTCAAAAAGCTTTTTTACTGCTTTCAGAACTCCTCCGCTCCTGGATTTATTACTGGATTGTAAATTTCTGTCTTATCTAAATACGTTGTAGTTATTATGGAAAAGTTCCCCATCGCTTATGTCATCTGACAGCCATGTTTCCGTCAGAATAATTATATCATATAATTCCACTAATAAATTGATCCTGAATTCCGCTATCTTAGTGCGGAGTCCCCTACAATTTTGGTAATATATAGTCAGTAACATTTCCACTTGTAAATTGGAAAATGACTCATAGAAAAATGCTTAAATTAAATTATAAGAAAAAAGAAAAAGAGACGAATGCATAAGTTGAATAATACTTAAATTCTAAGTGCAACTTTATATTCTAATAGATAGACCATTTTCAGCTTTCCTGCATGATATATTGATTCATGAAGTTATTCTTGTTGAGATAAATAACTCATTAAATAATGGAAGAGGAAAAAAAAAATAAAAAAGGGACAGATTTAAAATGATAACAATATATGTTTTAGGCTGAAAGAAATTCTAGTCTGTCTTGAAATCGCACAGAGAAACAAAAAACAAAAACATTTCATTGAAAAAAATAGGTACAGAACCTTTGTTATAGATTACAGATCCTTTATGCTAGTCAGTTCCCTCTTGGCGTTGTTATTTTGGTGAAAGACTTTTCCTCCCATTGTCCATACCTGTTTGATCCCATATTTCTTCTGCACTATTCGAAATAACTCATACCGATCTTTGGATAGGTCCTCATGAATTACGATTCCGCTATTTTTGAGGTTTCTTTTGGCGAGGTAAACCTCATTTTTATTTAGCAAAGTTACGAACTTCACTTAAATTGTTTGGGATCCATCTTTTTGTTTAGGCTTTCCAAATCTGAAGACATCACCTATGTCAATTTTATACTACTTTTAGAGTATGATTTAAAAAATTCAGAATTACATCCAGCATATTTTCCTGGTTTCTTTCCAAAACTCCAATGATTCTCAAGGAAGTTTTTCTCTCTATTTTGTCAACTGTTCGTTGTAGTGAATGCAAATCAGTTTCAATTTTTTGCACTCTGTTTTCGACTGTTCCTAAATTGGCAGTTATTTTTTCAATTTTTTCATTGAAGTGCTCCAGTTTGGTATCCAATTTTCCACATACTTTATCTATCAACTTGTCCATGTGTTTATTGATATAATCACTATCCACTATTTTTAATTCAGAATCTGTCTGTTCTCCTTTTGAAGAACTAGAATGGCTCCGTAAATGTTTATCGGATGACTTCGTCATCATGAGATAAGAATGTGTTTGATGAAAGTTCAATTTGTATGTAACTAATTACTTCACTAACTTGTATGCAGGTTGAGAACACCCAAAGGAATATTCACACCAAATTTGGTATTTATTTTCACTCTATTCACCACACAAATTTTGATATAAGCTGGAAACTGTAAAGTTCAACTCACTCTTGCGATGTTGCCATGATAAGTTACAAATATATAAATAGATATTGATAAAAGAATAAATAACGTGAAGGTGGAGTGAAAATTAAACACTTATATTATAGTTCGTGGAGATAAATGGCATAAATAATATTATAATACGTATGCAAACAAAGCAGTACCTACAAAGTCATAGACAGTCTGTGGTGACGATATCGTGCATTTCCTATTACATAATAGTGATAAACGTAGTTTCCTGCTACAAATACCTGAATAGTCCTTTTTCATTTCATTTCCTATTTAAATTATTTGTTACATTAATTGTTACATTCAATCAACCTACGTATTTCAGATCTTTTTGTGTTCAGTGAGTTTTTTTTTTAGATTTTTCATGAATTTGGTAAATATTGTTGAATTTTTTATTTCATGAGGCAGATAGTTAAAGAACCTCAGCATCAAATCAGTATAACAGCGTTGACCAATAGACTTTGAAGCAAATGGTATTCTAAACTGATCCGCCTTCCTTCTCGTATCGTAGGTATATTCCAGTTTGAAAAGGTATGATTTATGTTTGTATGCAAAGCAGGTTGCTTTGAAAAAATAATGTTGTCAAATATCAAATACCTTGGATTCGGAATATAAAGTTTCAGAAGAGTATCGATTTGGTTTTTTCAGCATAATTTTCAGGAATATTCTTTGAAGCACTTCCAGATTCTTAATATGCTCTTTCAGTGCACTACCCCAGCCAATTATACCATATGTGATTCTGGATTCAGCTAGTGCATGATAAATCATTTTGAGATAGATTTTCACAGAAACTTGAAACGATACATAATACTTCTTAGTGTATTACATAGTTTCAGTATGTGTGTATTCCATCAGAGATGATCATCTGTTGTGATATCTAGATATTTAATCGATTCAGTTTCTTTTACTTTCAGGTGTTCATCGATCTTGAGGGTGTTATATTTCGATTTGGAGTTTTTGTAGCATGAGAAAGAGATGAAAGAATTTTTATCAAATTTGATGGGAAGGACTTTGTGGTCAAACCAGTTCTTTATTGCTTTAATGTCTTTTTCTATAATTCTCTTGATTTTATCCCAATTTTATTTTCAGCATGAAAAATCACAGCAGTATCATTGGCGAAACTCACCACTTCTCCCTCCATATCTAGAGAAAAAATGACATTGATGTAAAGAACAAATAGTAGTGGGTCAAAGACGGTACCTAGGGGTATACCATATTCAACAGTTTTTTCATCACTCATACAGTAATTTACTATCACTTGCTGAATCCGGTCACTCAAGTAGCTTTCTATCAACGTTTCAACCACTCCTCAGCAACCCAAATCCTCTGATATGTCCAAGAGCTGTTTGTGATTTACCGTATCAAACGCTTCGGCGAGATCTAGAGATACACCTATCGTTTTTTTTTCGTTGTCTAGTGATTTATGAATTCTTGATGTTACATACGCAATTGCATCCTGAGTAGATTTATTTTTTTGAAAACCGAATTGCCGGCTGCTGATGGGGTTATACTTTTCAATATACATTATATACATGGATCATGGATCGGTACTTCTATTTCACATAAATCCTAAAATTTGAATATTGAGAGTGTTTTGAGTTTATATTATGTTTTTTCCTTTGTACACCATGCTTAATGGATCAAAATGTGTACAATCTCATAATTCTTATAATTTTGCTTTCAAGCAAATACTTTCATCTATAATAATGTATGCATCAATCGATAAAGTGGAGACACTCTGGTTTTCCAAGACTTGAGAAATTTTGTGTTAAAAAATGTGCGGAAAAAGTTCTTTCTTCAGTTTTTTGAATTGCCAAGTAATCATGATTGATTTTCTGGAAGAGGGTAGAAAAATATCTGGGTCTTACTATTTCGATATTAATGTTATTATGAAAGAAAATAATGGAGAGAGGAGACCCGGAAAGTTGTCCAATGGTATTTTGTTTTCGCAGGATAACGCCCCTGCACACAAATCGCATGTTGCCATGCAAACAACTCTTGATTTAGGATTCGAATTACAAGGAGACTCTCTTCATCGTAATTGTTGAGGAGGTCTGGTTTACAGAACAAGATAAAAATATTTTGATATGTTGCAGGTTCATTGATAATATGAAATATTTCTATCCTCTACACATTTAACCAAGTTTCAGTAAATTCTCCAACCATGAGTTCGAATATTCTACAAAGCATGTGTGTTAAACGAGGGGTCTAATTTCGAAATATCTAAGGAAATCTCAACTGTTAAAAAACATTTAGAGATCTTCCAGATTATATAAAAGCTTATTATTCATTGCAATAATCCTCGGAATTTGTATTCGTGTATTCGAATTCAACCGCAAGTACTTGAGAATGGGAGTTCTTTTGTTCGGTCTGTGTACTTTTTATTTTACTCGCTGTTTGCAATAAATTGAATACACACAGACTTCCATTATTATTTTCCAGGCGTAGGAATATGATTTATATTTGTGTTTCGTACATGAACAATGGATTCGAGCGGGAACTTTTTAATACAACTAATTTGACAAAAGGGTAATTTCATTCCAATATATATGTATCCCAAAGCAGTCTTTCGCGGGTTTAACCAAAAAAAATGATGACATTGAACCCAAAAATAGTTATTTAAACAAAGTGCTACAATTAATATTATTGAAACATCTTCAGGTTCTGGTGCAGGTGTTTTCAGTCGCAGACCCAGGACAGAGATATCAACCTGCCTAGGAACCTATGCGACTGTATTTCCGGTGGAAATCTATACTATTGAATTGTGTGCGAAAAGATTGGTAGGATCCAATCTCACACACAAGTCAATAAACATTTTCTCAGACAGTTAAGCAGCGTCGGAAGTTCTTGGCTCCTACCGAGCAACGTCTAAATCGGTATCAAACTGCCAAAAACGACTCTCCTCAATCGGAATACTCAACAGATTGTCTCTGGTCTGGATTCCTGGACATACAGGCCTGAAAGGCAATGAGGCTGCTGACTGCCTTGCAAAGGAGGATGCTGCAAGCAGCTTCATCGGACTAGAACTTGGCATTGATATCGCTTTGTGTTTTGCCAAACAAACATTGAACACCTTAATGGCAAGAGGATTTATGGATAAAGTATTGATATGGAAAACTATCATCCTTAATGGTGTACTTGGAAGTTTCGAGAAAAAACGCCTGTCTTATCACCTTATCAGCAACGTTTCGTTCAACATTACAGAACGAAGCAT
>WOGR01014577.1:0-14538 GCA_015342045.1 Leptinotarsa lineolata | reverse complement strand
AGTTTGCCTAGTTTTGTATCATCGCCAGTCACTGATCTTTATTCATGTATTCATATACTTATGTTAATGATATGCTACTTCAATACCCATGCAGAGAATTTTTTAGGTTAAGTGGAAGAGCAATTCAGCAGCTATTTGTATAGCTGCGAAAATTGAACTTCGCCTTTTATTATAACCTTGTATATGTTGTTAGAACTGACTATTGTTTTTTTTTGTGTGGTTGTAGTAATAAAGACGTTTATTATTATTATTATTATTATTAAATACATTTTTGAAATTACCATGACTAAGCCAAATTGGTATATCTAATTTTCAGGTAGTAAGTAGAAATAATGTAATTGAAAAATTTTATTGAATTTTGACATAATTTAATAGCTAATAACAAATTAACCATTCTACAATATTCTTCTTTTACTTTCATTCGTAGATTTTCATAGAGATTGTATAGTCATTTGGTGAGAATGTTGACATATTTTCAAAAGTATAAATTTTTAGGATTCTGTCTTCTAACCAAAAAGAGATAAAAGTAGAAATAATTTCGGAAGAATCTTGGAGAGAAAATTCCTCTGATTCTAATTTCTGAACACTTAACCTGTTTATATCTGTCAAAGTCACAATTTAATGATTTCTTGATTGGGGGAAAATTTCTCTGGAAAAATCTTGCAAATTTGAAAACTGTTTGAAAAATAGTGAACGTTGGGTTTTTCTTGGATAAGACCTTTGTCTCTGTTCATAGTTGATATTTCCACACTTCATAGAAGTCTATCTCTATGTACATCCCAGACTTCTCGGTTTTAATTGTCTGGCCTTTCAAGTTGCCCTAAAATTTGCCCAGGTTTCTGAAAATTTTAATCTGAATAACAGTAAACTTGTTGTATTGTTATTCAACAGTATATTTGTATTGAACAGTCAAATCTTCGACTTTTTACTACCGAATCAACACCACAAAAATCCGCAAAAAGGGTCCAAAAATTCTGATCCGTTTCTGGGCCTTTATACATTACACCAATTTTATCTTTCGCTATGCCTTCAACTGATCAAAGTGGCAATGGAGTAACAAAACAACTTTTACTTTCATTATAGTCTCGCCTTACAGGTTTGGTTATAATTAATAGTTATGCTGTCCGCTATCTATCTCTACCGCGTACGAGACTGATTTACATTTCTGTAAAATGTCCATATGCGTAAGACACGAGACATATTCGTTCTATATATTTCAGAGCAAATATACCTTTATACATAGTTTGCGATACCGTTTATAGCAAATTCACACTTGAATTACAATTAAAGTACAACTTTTTTTAAGTAGATATGAAAAAAAAATATTTTACCGATATCCAATAGACATTAAAATATTTTTCGAATTTTTGGAGCAAATTTGGTGAAAGCAAGTCTATCTGGTTTCGAGAATGAAGGGGTTGTTCAATAATGCCAGGAATATTTGAGAGAAAATGAAAGCATCTTCGATGAGAGATGAACTCGGTAATAAACTCAAGATGTATGAACATCTTAAGCAGCTAGACACTAGCCAAATGAAAATAGTGACAATGAAAATCTCGGCTCAATGACCAGGAAGTTGCCATATTGAGATGTGGTAGTATCCGCTCAGAGTCCCTTTGGTTCAACTTTTAACTCTGGCAATGGTAAACCCTAGCAAGATGATCAGAATAATCGAATTATGAAAATGTAATAGATTGGGCTCCTGCGTGACAACATAATAAAAATATCCAATAGTAACAGATTTTATTTCAAAAACAAGCAATTTTTCCAATCAACAGAAATTCACTTTGGGAGATGTAGAAAATTGAAGACGCCAACTTTGTAGGTGAAATGCACTTCGAGAAGAGTATTGCTTTTCTGGGATTGGGAAAATTACTTTTGTTTTTGATTCATCCTTCGCTAAAGGTTCCAGTTTTATTAGTAAGTAATAGCTTAGTAATAGATTTATTACGAAAGTACTAAAAGTGGCAACCCTGCCTGTGCATACGCTAAGATTCTGTCACAAATGAGAAGAAGAAAATGACGAGTGGGCACTTTCGATCACTTTTGGACACTATTTTCCTTCTGGTTTGGGCACAATTGAAAATCCCTAAGTCACAACACTGAAAGTGGCACCTTCATTGAATAGGAAGATCGAACAGAGATAGTCACTGCTACTGAGACTGTACCTCTGAAACTGCAAAACACTCGCTTTGCGAATGTCAAGCTCTGAGTATGAAAAAAGGCTCAAGTTTCTCAAAGGGATAATAATCTGTAATGTCAAGGAATTGTCTTCCAGAAATCTCATCAACCTCGATAGAAGTCTCGGCATTCCGAGGCTCGAATAGAATAAGGTTTTGTACAAAATGCCTTACGCCAGTCCTTAAAATATGCATTGATGGTATAAGCGTCATCGTTTTTCTCTAACGTTGGGTAGATACTAATAAATAAAAATCAACTTTGCCAGCTAGTCGCAGAACTTCCGGTCCACATTCAATTCGTATTATAAATAGGCATTGAATGCGGAAGCCAACCTGTTTGTCAGTAGGAATAGACCTTCATGTCTAAAACTACTGTATTTTATGTCATTAAATCTATATCATTTGCATTCAAACGGTTCCGCGAATGTTCTTTGAGTATCATTAAGGTTTTGAACTGGAATAATTCTGTGAATTCAACTACTACTTTTTTATCTTCTTATAAAATTCTCCGATCCTTGCATATCTGAATAAAAAGAAAATAGGTATTTTCGAATTCCGATATTGACATGAAGTTTCTGTGATTGATATGCAGTTGCTTCGGATCTTTCATTTATGTCTGCATACCGCAAATCGACTCTTTTATATTCAAAGTATTTGATCATCTGTGACACACACAAAAGAACTTCTGATCGTTTTCTTCGTATTGCTCCCCGCAAGCGGCACATAAATTCAAGATAATAAATACTCCTTATCGACCGTACGACCACAGCATATATACATTAGAGTCAGTGATACAGTGAAGTGAATTTAGATGCACAACTAGTAGAGTTGTACCCCAACAAATACATGTACTCTTTCTTAACAGCTCTGCTGTCGAAAGATCCGAGGTACCATCGTTTCTTTTAGGGAAAAAACACTTTTAGGATGGCTGAAGCCAAAGACGCTAGGACTGAAGTAATTACCAGGCTTGTAGCGATAACCAGCGGAAATAGGGAGTTCTATCCAAGATGATAGAAGTACATAACATCTCCAGTCAGGAATAAGCCCACACACACGTATATTTTACGCGTAAAAGGAAAGAGAACCTGGACAAAGGACTCTTCGAATTCGCCGATGAACCCTCTGATATGGAAGACGAATACAGAGACGACGAAATATACTCGTCTGATGACGAACCTGCTGCTGATGTCAACATTAAAAAACGCCCAGCGAAGGCACAAATTCCTAGAGAATCACAAAAACCTAAGGCAAATGTACCTGAGAAGGCCAAACAAGTAACCAAGGGACCCAAACCTGAGAGCTCAAAGAAATCTAATGAGATTTCTAAGAAATCCAAAGAGATTAGTTATAATCTTAATCCGATTTCCAAGAACCCAGGGAAATATATTGAAAGTTTCCGGAAACCTAACCAGGTATCCGAAGTGAACAATATGCCATTGACAAGCGACGCTAACCTAGCCCCCGAGGCAATAGAAATTCCGGAGGCTACGAACACCCCCGCCGAAGACAACGAGGCTCCTGCAGTATCACAGGCCTCAAAAAAGACGATGACTTCACCTATCACTATCCGTCAGAAGAATAAGTGGACGAGAAATAGCCGCCAGAGAGAATCTTAACATTGCGAAGACGGTAAACACTAGTGAAGGCATAAAAGTCCAACCAGCAGGCCCGGACGATTATAGAAGTATAATCGAGATACTCGATAAAGAGAAAATACCGCATCACACATACACGATGCAAGAAGCAAAGCCCTTAAGAGTACTGTTTCGAGGAGTTCCTAAATTCATCGAAACCAGAGACATCGAGGATATTTTGAAAGCCAAGGGCTTCGATATCATATCGAAAGCCAGGCTTAAAAAGCGAAACAATAAGCCACTCCCGCTCATACTGCTCCTTGTTCCGAGAATACGGAACCATCTTTATGAGGTCAGGGAGATACTTGACATCAGAGTCAGTAGCGAACCGCAAAGAACCCAGACGTCTGTGGGTCAGTGTTATCACTGCCAGAAGTTCGGACACTCTCAGAAGAATTGCAAAGCAGTCCCTGCTTACTTGAAAGGTGCCGGCATCTAACGGCCGAGTGTAAACGGCTAAAACAATCTCCAGGTGAGATGTTTTAACTGCAAAGGAGACCATCCAGCGAATTTCCAAGGTTGCCAGGAGCAAAAAACAAAAAGGCTAACTCACAGCCAAGAGACCTATCAGCTCAACCCAGAAGGCCGATAGGAGCGAATAGGACAAGAAACGGTATCTCGTTCGCGAACGCCGTAGGATCCATACAAAGCAGCAGCCCTAGCTCGAAAGAGACAGGCTAACTACGGCCCTAAGACAGTCAGAGATCCTGCTTACGAAATTCTCCGTCTTGCTCAACATGCTGACGGGACACACTTCCGCTGCCAGGACATACTGAACGCCTCGAAGACCTCGGCACGAGGTGAGATCGTAATCTCGGGGCCACCCGCGAAGAAAGACATTCACCAGGAACCTACCTCACCAAGGACGTACCATAAGGCGGCGAGTGTAATCTCGGCCGCGCTACACCACAACATATAGATCTTTTCTTTTAATATACTCACGATGAAAGAATCAGGGATTAGATTTCCAACTCGCCCTAAACCAAGATAACGAACGACCACAGCAGAATACAACCAGTAGGCTTTCTTACCACGTGATTCGCTCGAGTTGCCTGGGACCTTCAACCGCTCTTAGGATGAGATTCTCATCCAACGCGTTCAGTGCTGTGGTATCGAAGGATTCGAAGGTACCACGGGCATCGGATTAGTTATGATAAACGGTCGGATATTAACACATGCCTGGACCGAATGTTCCAAGAGTTGGGCTCTTGAAGAGCCAGTGAAATTGCCGTACAGAATAAGTAACTTAGCACAAAATCTTCTATAATATCTTCAAATTTAATTTTTAAATGAGCGCAAGCCTGCCTATGGTAAGAGAACGAAATCGGCTCCGCACTTCGTTTCGAGGTCACCGAGAATTTTGTGAATTTATGAATGAAGTAGTGGGAGTTGACTTACTAGTTAATTTTTACTATGGTTCGACCATGTGGATAGAACTCCTGATGCACTACGCCGCGGTTGGTTTTTATTTAATATCTTTGAAAAAAATTCAGCCTCGTGCCGTCAGTTGAAAAAAAGAACAGTTTCCCAAGTGGGTGTTAATTTGTTAAAAGTTCTTGCATGGCTTTCATAAATGTGTATAAACACGCCCGAGGAAGCTATTGTCGCATGAAAGTTAAGAAAAACCTTCAATACGGCGCCTCTATCATGTGTTGCAACTCAGTACTCGCTTTTGCTTATTATAAGAAGATTCATCGTTGTTTCACCCAACCTTTATTCATCAAAATAATGAAAGAACTCATTTAAAAACTTAATTAAATATTTATTATAAGAAAAACGAGAAGAATACGCACAGGAATGAACTCCCGTTAAAAAGTTAAGGAAAGTACACAAAATCATCAAAAACTTACATTATACTGCTACATACTGCTACATACTGAATTAATTTCTTAATACTTTCTGTTGATGATTAGTCTTCTATCCGTACCTTCCAATGTAATGGAATCAATAATTCTATAATTCTAAAAGATATGTTAGACTTTTTTACAAAAAATGCAATCATACCATCGGAACAACATGGTTTCCTCAAAGGTAAATCCACTACCAGCAATCTTCTACAGTTCATGAACGATTGGACGACAGCTTACGACAAAAAATACCGACAGATATTGTTTATCTTCACTTTGCCAAGGCTTTCGACAGGTTCACAGTGAGGAGGCTAACGCACAAACTTGACACACTCGGTATACGGAGCCAACTAAACCTATGGATTGAAAATTACATGACAGATAGAACTTTTACGGTCAAAGTGGGTCACTCTTTTTCTTCGGACAGACAAGTCACAAGTGGAGTTCCCCAGTGATATGTTCTTGGCCCGCTCCTCTTCCTTGCTTATGCAAGTGATCTTGCTCTTCATGTAAAGTCCTGCAAGTCGTTTTATACCGATGACACTAAACTGTATTGAAATGCCTTAGTTGAACATCAATTCCTTCAAAAAGACCTCAATTCGATTAGTAGTGGTGTGAGGATTGGCTTTTATCTCTTAACGTCGATAAATACATCGTACTCCATCAAAGAGAGAACAATCCACTCCACACGTACCCAATAAACGGTCAATCGTTACGTATAGTGTCCTCACATGTAGACCTGGGAGTGACTATTAATACTGACCTATCCGAACATATTATATCCACATGCAAACGCACTAGCACACTGATCTACCTCATACGCAAAACTTTCTCCCATCTATCATATTCAAGTTCCATAAAACTCGACAAAACTTGCATTCGTCCAAACAGGGTGATTTAAAGTTGACCCCCACCACTGGAATCTCCTCAACTGTAGAAGATACGTCGAAGCTTAAATTGGTGCAAAGTTTCGTTTTTTTGTGGTGCTTAACAAAATACTTTTTGAAACTTGGAAAATTCCCAGTATTTCCGGAAATATCTGGAAAAAACTGAAAATCGAAATTTTTGTTTTTATTTTTTTCTAGCATTATTTGACAACATAATTCAAAAACAAAAACACATTTCCATTAATACTCGTTTTCAGCTACACGTTTTCACGTTCAGATTTACTATCCAGAGTTTTTTTTTCTATCATGGGTGCCATATTGTTTTTTTTACAGAAAAATAGTGCTCCTCATTCTGATTTCAATGATGTATAATTTGTTATGATTTGCTCTTCTGAAACCACAGGTATTAAAAAAAACTTCATCTGAGATGGTCATGACTTCATCGAAAAAATTTTGTTTAATAAACACTAGTTGTTAGATCTCGTCAAACATCATAAGTTTGCACAAACATTTCAATCGCGAATGAAGAAAAACTAAATATGTTGAAACTTTATACATACAAACCTATTTCACAAAAATTACATCTAGATGATCCTGAGAGAATGATGGAATTTTGTAGCTGGCCCTCAAATAGGGTAGACCCTACAAACTTCTAGTACTAAAGTACTTTTTCAAACTGTGGTATTTTTAATAGAAATAATGAGAACAGTTGGAAAATAATCCACGACACTTCAGAGAAGTCAGACCACAAATTCGGTTTCGTTTGAATGTGTGGGCAGGAATTTATAACGGCCGAATACTTGGACCTCATTTTTTCTCATATACTTTGAACGGGGAAACACCTATCTTCGGTTCTCAAGAAACGAATTCGAAGAATGTATGGATGCGTTTCCCCTTGTTAATTATAACAGGTGCTGGTTTCAGCATGGCGGGGCTCCTCCACACAATAAAGTGTCGTGAAACAAAACTAAGTTTTGGTTTCACGAACTCCAGTACAAGCTCCGCCCACTCAGAGAGAACAACTGGAAAATGTGGAAAAAGCCGTTTTCCCATTATATTCCACCTTAGTTTACGAAAATTAGGATGTGGAATATCATTTCCTAAGTGTTAGAAAAATCTTTTGCAAGATTATTAGTGTTCGTTGATTTTAAATAGGGAAAAAGTCGATTTTATGAAAAATGGCTTTTTCAGTTATATAGCTAGGGAAATCGAGCTTTCCTCCAAGGAGCATCGATAGAATTTCTTAGTAGCTATCGCGTGACACCCAAATCATGTTTCTAACGTGAAAGGTTCGAAAGTTATTTAGGTTTCGAGTTGAAAATTATTACAATTTTCAAACACAAATTTCAGGCAGAAGGGCCAGGAATATTGAAAAAGTTTATTCAACTTTTTGGTTCAGCACAGCGAATCGTACTCGAAAATGAAGAAAAAATTTTTGAGAATTTTTGCGATTCCGAAGATTGTCTAATGTGTACGAAGGCCGTTCGGTTGTTTAGCAAAGGCACACATTCCAAATCGGGTGATCGAAAGGCCCTTTCAGGTTTTGGGACAATTGCCTGATCGCTGATTGGGAGGAGAGAATTTGTTCGTTTTGTATAAGGATGGGCGTGCTTAAGCACTATTAGTTAGTCGACTTCGAACTGGTGCCTGTGCTGAATGCTCTTGAAAATAGACGGTATTCCTAAAGATTTTTGCTGAAACTTGAGCTTTTGAAGAAGAGTTTGCAGAAATTTGCGATTTTTGGAAAATTTTTCGAGCCAGAAAACTTTAGAAATTTTACGAGTGGATCTTAATTGAAGTGAATTCGTGGATCATAATATCTCGAGTTCTTTTTAGAGCTCAAACGAGATAATACTGGAATAGGAACGACAAGAAGTGGAACTTGGAAGAAATTTCAATTAGAGAAGCAACGGTTGCAGTTTTTCGGCGGAATTTACTGGAGCTTGGTGATCCGGTGAAGCTTTGATTTATCGTGGGACATAGTTGAGACTTGAGAAGCAGCAAAGTGTTCGTATATTTTGGCGAAGGTGCTTAATCATACCTTGAATTGTTCAGGTTCCTTTTGGCACTCCGTCGGAAATAAGCGGCTCCTAAAATCCTGCAAAGGAAGAGTAGGTCCTCACTAATGTTGCCCACTCTCAGGTACCGATCACCTAGCGATCAGGTATATAGAGATTAAAGCGGGGAAGTCAAGTCATTATTAGCTTACCGTTGGGACCTTCCAGTACATCGATACCTATCTTCCAAATCCTGCGAGCGGCCCTCATCCTAGGGTGCAGCTCAACCGTTAGGCTCCTTGTTCCTGAAGATTAGCTCAGTTCACCCTGTAGGTCTTGTTGGGAAAGTAACTTCGCGAAAAAGGGTGAACTTGAAATTTTAGAAAAACCGTGAATCCTTCCCTCTGCCTATTACCCAGTCAGAGTCATATTAGGGAAACTTAAATCCGCTCGCGCAAGAAAAGCGCGAGCGGAACTTGCAAGCCATACGACAGTGCCACACTGCGAGGTCAGAAACTTCGACCAACCGGAATTCTTATCAGACAATTTTAGCCGCCTGAGTGCGACTTCTACGATGCAGCAAGGAAATCTCTTGGAATTTGTTTTTATGGGAAACAGAATTCCACGAACTCCAGCGGAGATGGTCAGTCTGAGGATGCCTCCTGCTTCCCGTTTAAGTTCAGAAAACGAGGACACCAGAACCTCGCTCTTGGTCGCAAAGCGACAAACCCCTGGCACTTTCGGCTCGTTTGCAAGGCGGACAGTTTGAGAAAACGGAAATTCTCAAAGGACAGAGTCCTCAAACCGCGAAAATATTCCGGCAAGTCATCGAGTATTAAACCGATTTAGGGCCTTGAATACGGCTAGCGTCGCGACGCCTCCAGGAGGAAACCCTTAGAGGTTTCAGGGAGACGAACGCACTGCGCACAGGCGCACCGCGCGTTTGGTACGAACNGGCGCCCTAGCGGAAGTGCTAGGGGGTGGAGGTAAGTCAGGGGGTTACCCTGAAGTCAGAGAGGCTTGGGGGTAGTTTCATGGCGGGGCCAGTACCTGACAACTACCTGTGATAGACAATGTAGGAACCCAGAGCTAACTGGAGAACTACAACCTCCCGTCGTACCCAGACAGGAGCTGAGACCTGAAATCCCTAGGACTCAGGTCTGGGAGGCCAGCCGGCCGTTATGGCGTACGGTAAGCGGGAATGAGGGGTGCGGTGCAGGTGAACACGCCCCCTCGCCAATGAGAACCCACCCTTACGGAGGACAAGAGGAGCAGTTTACGAATATTGTGTGGTGTGCACCGTTCCGTTAGAAAACAGATGGATTGTTGAATAATTATTCATTGAGATATTATAGATCAAGGTAGACAACACTTTTGAAACAACATTATACTTCATGTATCTTTAAGTACTCGTCAAAGACTATGTTGAAATCCATTCTTCAAACCTAAAAATATACTTAGTATACAAAAGTATACTAAGTATCGAAGATAAAAATACGATTAACTTCCTTAACCGAATTCGAGAAAATTGCTCTGAAAGGTGAACATAGACACAAAAGACAATATAAATTTCTCTTTAAATATTCCTTCAATAGTATGCAATTACATGCAATGACATTATGATATTATGTATGTAAGTATTATGTGTCTTCAATTTCAGTCTGACATAATCGAATATTATGTCAACAATTCATGGGCCGAGTATGCAAAAGAAAGTAGCCTTAATCCCAATGGATTTGTCATTAGCGCTTTCTAAAACCCAGATTTGCCAGCCAAATATTAATCATTTCTAAATGACGAAAATCAATAAATATTTAGGAATTATCCACGAAGAGTAAGATGTTCGTTAATTAGTCAACGATCATTACTTACATAACTTGCCATCACTGTTGGAATTTACAACTCACAACAACTCTCGAAACATTATGGAACATTCCTCAAAATCTTTCGTTGATATCAATAGAGCAAGTATTAACTGAAAACTTTTAATTTTCACGAGAAAATTTAATATGTACTTACTTTCAACCCTCCCTACCCCGAAACCACGAAACCATTCTGGAGTCAACAGACTTGAAGGACAAGCCTAAGAAAGTAAAGATGATGACGATTCCTCTTAAGAATACGTCATCCATGGGATCGATTGAAGATTAATCCACGAATGTCAAACATAAACGAGGCTTCAACAGGTCGCAAAAAGGGGAAAATCTGCGCATTTCTATTGCCTTCGCGCATTTTTGGCGCATTTTACTATTTGTGCATTCTCTGTTGTCACTTTGCTGCAGCAGAGCAATTTCACCGCAGGGTATGTCAAACCCAATACGATTCAATACGGCCAGAATTTAACAAAATCTTGAGCTCAGAGTCGGAATCTACTGAAATTTCGACTTTAAAGTTGGGATTTGAGAAAATTCTGAATTTGAAGTCATAATTTAAAAAATTCCGGGTTTAAATTGATAACTTAGCAAAATATCCAGTTCAAACTAAGAATTCACTCCAAGTTTGAAGCCATAATTGAAAAATAATCCGAGTTTATAGTCATAATTTAGCAAAAGTTCTATTTCAAAGTCGGAAGCTTCCAAAATTCCGATAATAAGGTTGGAATTCAATAAGTTCAGAGTTCGAAATCACATTTTACCAAACATCTGAGTTCAAAGCAGGATTTCAACAAAATTTCGATATCTAAGTCGGAATTTACTGAAATGTCGACTTCAAAGTTGGGATTTGAGAAAATTTTGAATATGAAGTCATAATTTAAAAAACATTCCGAGTTTAAAGTCATAATTTATCAAGAGTTCTAGTTCAAAGTCGGAATTTTCCGAAATCCCGACTAAAAGTTAAAATTTACAAAAATTCCGAGTTTAAAGTTGGGATTTGATAAAATTCAGAGTTGACAGTCATAATTGAATGAAATTTCTAGTTCAAAGAATGAAAATACTCCAAGTGTGAAGCCATTATTTGAAAATAATCCGAGTTTAAAGTCATAATTTAGCAAAAGTTCAAGTCCAAAGTCGAAATTTGAACTCGGAATTTTCCAAAATTCCGAGTTCAAAGTTATAATTCACTGAAATTCCGATATTGAAGTTATGATTCAATGAAACTTCCAGTTCAAAGTAGGAATTTACTTCAAGTTTGAAGTCATGATTTGAAAAATTCCAAATTTAAGGTCATAATTTACCAAAAGTCTCAGTTCAAAGTCGGAATTTTGGAAAATTCCGACTTCAAACTAGGATTTTTGCTGAATTATGACTTCAAACTCAGATTCTTTTCAAATTGTGGCTTCAAACTTGGAGTAAATTTCTACTCTGAACTGGGAATGTTGTTAAACTATGACTTAAAACTCGAAATTTTTGTGAATTATAACTTTCAATTCGGAATTTCGAGAAATTCCGACTTTGGATTTGAACTTTTGCTAAATTATGACTTTAAACTCGGATTATTTTCAAATAATGGGGTATTTTCATTCTTTGAACTAGAAACTTTTGTTTAATTATGACTGTCAACTCTGAATTTTATCAAATCCTACCTTTAAACTCGGAATTTTTGTAAATTTTAACTTTTAGTCGGGATTTCAGAAAATTCCGACTTTGAACTAGAACTCTTGATGAATTATGACTTTAAACTCGGAATGTTTTTTAAATTATGACTTCAAATTCAGAATTTTCTCAAATCCCAACTTCAATGTCGAAATTTCAGTAGATTTCGACTCTGAGCTCGATTTTGTTAAATTCTGGCCGGGAACTTAGATTTTTCTCAAATTGTGACTAAGAACACGAAATTTTTTATTATGACTACAAACTTAAAGTAAATTTCTACTTTGAACTCTAAGTTATATTGAATTCCAACTTTTTGATATCGGAATTTCAGTAAATTTCAACCTCTAACTCGGAATTTTAGTTAATTCCCACTTTGAACTGGAAATTTTGTTAAATTCCGGCTTTGAATTCAAAATTTTGCTAAATTATGACATTAAACTCGGAATCTTTTTAAACTACGACTTTAAATTCAGAATTTTCTCAAATCCCAGCTTTAAAGTCGAAATTTTCTTAAATTCCGGCTTTGAACTCGGAATTTTGCTCAACTATAACTTAAAACTTTTTTTGAAATATGACTCGAAACACGGATTTTGTGATTTTATTTTCAAAACCATTTTCACCTCTTCTAAGCCTTCGGACATCGAGTCCTAAAATGTTTTCATAGAAATTTCCATTTCATAATTAGTTGCATCCATGCGGCTCTGCCAAAAGAATATTGGATTTCATTAAAACTTTGGTGCATATTGACAAGACCACTCTCTTAGTTTGAAGACAGTCACCAACTGCGTAAAAATGACAACTTTTCAAGGTGAACATGAAACAAAATTTGAGAGCGATCCAAATTACTAGTACATTCATTACAAAACATTCACCTAATGTGCCACATCATCCAAAAATATGGCAAATTCAAAATAACGATACATACAATCCAAAATTTTCCAAAATCGTCGCCGTCTGGAAGGCAATTTTGAAACACTCGCTGCACTATCCTACCACGTTAGATAAATCCACATGGAAAAAGACACAGGATTTCCGATTTTCACTGCGCGTGCCGTGAAACTTCAAACGAAACTGAAATTGTCTCTTTCTTTCGACGGCACTCACCTGAGCATCCAGCACCAAGTGACTACAAGAACTGAAGAAAAGTCAAGATCATTAATTCTGTCTTGCTCGGTATCATGCGGCACCGCTTACTTTCTAAATAATGTACTATTAGTCCAGTCAAATTAGAGAAAAAAATTTTTGAGCTTATAGTAATTCGCTTAGAGCTGAGAATGAGTACTGATTGTGATTACACTGTTATGAAAAAAATATCAAATGTTTCCACCGATCCTGTGCGTGCGAAAGCTTTCTTGAATGGTCAAAAATATCGTTTTCGTGCATTTTTGCAACCAACGATACGTGGTTGATATGATAAAAATAAGTCAAATTATAGTGTTGAATCATTTAATTGTCTACAAAAAATTGTGCGCTTTCACAATCAAATAAAGACGTGTATGTTCTCATGAATAAAACAGCAAAAGAACATTTCAATACAAAAACAAGTATCCCAGCAAAACTTGATAGACGGTTCATTTATTTATTTATTTATGTATACGGGTAATCCCCATGAGAAAAAATCAAAATACAAATACAGTGTATTTCCTCAAAACTAACTTGATGCTTGATTTCTGCGCTTTTCTAAAGATACGAAATCGAATCTGCGTAGTATATTCATTTAATCAATCGCATCATCTATAAACTATCATCTGATCTATTTTTGCAATAACACTAGTGAATCTTACTGGAGTTTTATCCCAACACCAAACCGTTATTTTTAACACCTCGACACGTGTTTCGATCACTAAGTGATCATGTTCGAGAGGAAGATTTAATTAACCTTCAGATACAAATGTTGTCCTATTTATGACTTAGATAGTGTAGTGTACTGAAATATTGTGAGAATACCAATCACGGAAGTAAGAAAAAAATGCACGACTATGAACGTTATGAGATTGTATAACGCTGACTCAGTTTCCTTTGTTGTTGATGATTCAAGATATTCATTCTTTATAGAATAGCAAGCGAGAGTGGACGCGGGAGTGTTTGATTTCATAAAGGATCACCAGTAGATAGTGAAGGGAAAAGGAGGAACGGAACATTGGCCATGATGATAAAAGAACATAATCACAAGTAAGTACATAAATAATTTTATGACCTTTGTCGAAGTAAGGGTGACATAACGAACTAAGTAAAACCGAAGGCTTAAAAAGGAATATGGTTGGGAGTCCAGAACTGAAACTGAAAAATCCCGTGGTGGGAGACCTCGTTAAAGACAATCCAATCGAAATTATAAGAAAAGTACCTTGTAATATAAATACCTGACAAAATGAATTCTGCAGGAAAAAAAATTACAGTGTCAAACACGCCTCCCTTGAAAAGCTTCGATTGTGAGGGTGATCCCAGTTCGGTGGGACTAAG
>WOGR01014448.1:0-10163 GCA_015342045.1 Leptinotarsa lineolata | reverse complement strand
AGGGGGAGCGCCCCACAGACAGCCATTAAAAACCGCATGGGAGCTAACGCTCCCGTGCGGTTTTTGATGGTTCCGCCATCTACACACCGTTTGTGATGGTTCAATCTCCTCCAGCGTCTTCAAATCGTCGTCCTGGATTACTGTAGGTCGACCCATTAGGGAATCATCTTCAAGGCTGAAATATCTGGAATGAATTTTCGCAAACCAACGTCGAACAGTAGGGGAGACCGGGGCTGGTTGGTACGCTTTTCAAATTGAAGCCCCTCTAATTTTTTTATTGATAGATAGTGAGGAAATACATTTGATTTTCATATTAGTGTTGTTTTGTTTACATAAATTTCAAATTACATAATGTCTGGACCTATCCTAAATTCGGAATTTAATTTTTTACTTAAGGACGCATGTGTACCGAGCAACCTCGTATTTGGGGATGGTTGGTACATACCTTGGGGTTGGTTGGCCAAGGCAAAAACTAAGAAAATTATTATTGTTTTTATTTTTTAATGTAAGAATCAATCTGCAAAAAAAACGGTACCTATTCGTTGAAAAAGTGAATAATCTAGTCAGAACCATCCGAAACGTAGAACAAGCTCGCATCTGCGCATTTTTCATGTGCCCACAATNGTGCCCACAATTTGCATTGGGTGCACTGAATCCATTTCTCGTTAGGCAAACTATTTGACCAGGGTTCAACGCAAAGCAGGCAGAAGGTTTCTTCATCCCTGCTTGAATCGTCTTTAATTTTTGAATTCTTCGCATTCGCTTGTTTTTTTGTGTTCTTTTTGGTTTTGCCAAAAAACTGTTTTTTTATCGATCTCGTTTTATTTTCTTTTTCTTTTTTTCTTCTTCTGATGCATCTTTAATAGGCGTATAGCCAATCCAGCATTTCGCTTTAAAAATGATGTAAACCAGTCGGGGCCTACCATCTTATTTTCGTTCCAGCTATTTGGAACCGTAAGGTGCAAAAAAGTTGCATATAAATAAGCTAATCTTTTCACTTCTTTGCGCGTAAGACCATAGTAAATATCGGCAGCTTTTTTAATGTAATCTGTGAGATGGGACTCTTGAAGCTTGGTGAAAATCTAAAACCAAAAATTTTACTAGGAACTAGATCATCAAGTATATTTTTTAAAAAACCTACCTGTCTACTTTTAAAGTATCCAACAACTCTTGAGGGCATTTCTCTTTCTGATTGCAGTTCCTCTAGTGTAAACTTGAAGCAATATCTTCTTAATGTGTTGAATTGAATTTCGAAGTCACTGACAGCAAATCTTAGAGATTGCCCTTCCAATTTTACGGCTCTGACCGCCTTTAGCATAATATCCGGGGGTGTTTTGCCTCTTTCCGATTTTCTTTTAAACGTACGCATTTAAATTAAGGTTTCCTAAAAAAGCCAGCTAGTAGCAAAAAAAAACGTAAAGCTAGCTCCCGGGGTTGCTTGGTACACTGTACCAACCATCCCCAATGCATTTTTTGCGTTAGAAATGTCAAAACTAAATGTTGAAACATAATAAATAAAAGTTTTGTATTTGGTAAGTATTGACAAAAGTGCAAATTTTCTTAATATATACACTCTGTTGTTATCGAAAAAGCAATAAAACTGATATTACAAATATTTCAAACTCATGAATATTTACTTAAGGGTGACAAAACCACGTGCACCAAGTAAAACTAAAAAAAACGCCCACACATCAACGATAACTGTCTTAAAACTGGCGCGTATTCAAATACCTTCCGATGGTTGCGAGCAACGCTGGTGTTAACCGAACGGATTCCGAAATTTTACGAATGTACCAACCAACCCCTGTGCTCAACCAACCCTGGTCTCCCCTACGTTCATTATCATTATCATTGCCAAATGGCTGGATAATTTTTCAGGCTGAAAATCGCTTGAAAAGGCAAAAACTTAAAATTTGGAAAAAATCTACATCATGAATATATAAAGTACAAAATTCTATATTGATCAGTATATACCACAACACAGAAGAATAAATATTTACTCGGATATGGAGCTACAAAACGCATGACAATAAAACGGAGGAAACTTTTGAAACAGACTAATTTTTATTTAATAGCAACTAATTCGTGATTTATAAGAAATGCCACATTTTTGGCACAGTTTTTTAAAAACAAATTATTGCAATTCAACCAGTATTTCACAGCTATCCAGATATTGAAGATACCTACATATATTTTTTTGAAATATTCGTTGCGTATGCAGAGTAACATCGCAAACAGGCAATTAGATGAAATTAGAGCCTAAAAACTAAAGCCGGTCTGGTTACCTGCTTGCGGTAAAAACTGCAGAGACTCATTCGGCGGTCAATGTCGAAAGTAGCTCTGCAACAGATTGTCAGTAAGGACTCTTGTTGAGAAATCTTTGGCATCGAATGAAAAAAGCTTCACTGTAAAATAAAAGTATAGTGAAAATTTCAGTCATATACAATACTATCAACAGAAGTCTAATGATCCTGAATTACTAGATAATGATAAAAACCATATAAGTGGAAAAACCGCATTGTAAATTTTTTCAAGTTATTCTAAGAACCACGTATTCAAGATCGAGAACAAGGGTAAACATATATTTACATCAAAGTAGTTATTGACATTCCCATCAATTATGAAAAATATAAGGAGATAAATTACCCATCCTGTCAGTCAATATGGATTATAATTTAGTTTTCATTCTCCTAATATACAACCTCATTCCCGAATGGATTTTTACAATCAGTTCCTCATAAGATCTTACTTGGTATGTAACTTTAGAGTGTTCTTCATATCAGTGTTTTGAATTATTTTTCTTTTACAGAATATTCCTTTGAGATCATGAACACATTAACGATTCTCATGCTCATTCTAGTAGCAAAATATGTGATTGGATTCGATAACGAAACCATGTTTCTATCAGATTTCTTCTTGGATCATAAAGTCACTTTAACTTTGAATGTTTGTTGGGAACAAGGTAGGGTTTCAGTTACGAATATGCTTCTTCCTTCAAAAAATAAGGCGAATTTTAATTTTTATTAACAAATATGTATTCATTCATCAATCTTCCGAAAAAATTGCAGGGCATGAGCCAAACGATATGCCTATATCCTCAGCAACTTCTCTAATAGTGATTCGACGATTTTCCATAACAATTTTCTGCACTATCTCAACATTTTCATCAGTTGTCGGTGTGAAAAGCTTACCACTTGTAAACATTTTTCTAACTCAGAGTACAATCAACGTATGCCACTGTCAATATTTCACGCCTAACACACAAAACAGTTTTATGCTTCTCACCGATAAACTAAACATGCTAAACAGCTGAAATTATGAACATATGTTCGACACGAGTTTGCCAATGTAAAAAAATCGCTAGTCCACTGTACGTAGCCCGCAAAATTTGAACATCCACCTTATTTTTTGAACAGCCCAGGTATTCACTTGATAAATGAGAACATTTCTGGCATGAATACTCTTTCTCAGTTGTAATACTTTTATTTCATTCATAAATGTAAGGGGTCGACTTGAAAAACAGCTTTAGCTGACAATTCGCCCATTCGTCATAAAATTATCTTCAAATAATGTAAATACAAATTAGAAATCCTTTATCTCTTGTGATGAATAAAGTCGATTATTATTATTATTATATAGTGTTTTGTCCCGGTTTGTGGATTTACGAAAAAAAATGGGTTTGAAAATATTTATCTATGTGTTTAAAAGTCAACTTAATCAAATTTTATATCATGTTATCAACTGAGAAAAGGAGTAAGTTCAGTCAAATTGGGCCCAAGAGAAAGAAAAATGTCTGCTTTATATAATCTACATTCCCAATTGATTTTCTTCGTCACCAGACAAGATTATGTTATTCCTGAAATCCAATTTTCAATCAGAATATCCAAAGATGATAAAAATTCGAAAAAACGTTAGAACGCAAGGACTGGAGAACTTTTTCCGGCATTCTCCTACCAGTAACTGGTTCATAATGGACTTCATCAATTGCAAGAATGTTGATGATATTCTGAATTATGTGAGTCCAATAACTGTGTAAGTAATTTTATGCCTGAAGCTCTATAATTTTCAGATGAATTTGTCCAGCCTCTTCAGGTACCCACTGAAACATTTATTTTTATTAAACATCAGCTCCTACTACATATTCTTGGACAAAATAAAACATTATGATGTTTTTCCGATGAGCGAAGTTTTCGTTGCGGTTTTTGACCAATTGGAAGTAAATATATATCAACCTTACAAAATTAGAAAGCCAGAAAGTTTGAGTAAGAATTTTGAATTTCGTTGAATACATGCATATACATCATTCGCAAAGCCAATACCTACAATATTCACTTCTCAGGTCTTTTATATTATTCTGGTGTCATATTGGGCCAATTTAGTTCCCGAGAATATTCAACACGTATCGAGTCTGGTCAACTTGTTTATCAACTTCAGAAAACTCCACTTTTTGTCTTGACGTCCAACAATTTTTTCAAGTTTTCAATCGTTTCTATATAGATTTTCTTCTACAATGAAAACTATAAGTAAGTTAGTTTTACTTGAAACCGGTCGTAAGAATAACCCCGAAACCGGTCGTAAGAATAAATAAACGAAGTGGAAATTAGACAAAAAGTGTTTTCATTCATCTTATTAAACTAGAAGCAATTCTTAACAGAGCGAATTAGTCGCCTCAATATACTCCTTTCACATAAGTCACTTCCAATCGATGTGTGCAGTCCTTTACTTTCATATATTAATTTATATTTGTCGCAGAAATCGATTCAAAATCTACCACAGACTCACAGCATAAATACTGTCAATAAGTGAGATATAATAACACCAGACACTTTCACGGTAGGCAAACAGCTTTTGATATAACTGATGAAGAGAAAATAATTTTTCACTATTTATAAATTTAATGCTGTTGAAATACAATGATAAATCATTACTGCCATTGAACGAAAACAACAGTGATTATTTTTCCTAGGATTGGAATACTATGGAAATTGGTCTTCCCAAAATGGATTAACGTATTTTTACAGAAATATCCCAACCACTAGCAGGCGACGGAACTTCCATAAATCTGAAGTTATTGTGAGCGTTGTAGTAAATAACAACAAAAGTTTGGAAGTGGGCAATTTCGATGATTTTGCGTAGGTTGAAGAAATTTTCTTGCTCATTAACTACGAGACACAGGCACTGGATTTTAGAATTGATTTTCAGGGAAGCCAAAGCTGATGAGCCGTACTTCTTTCAAGATTTTCCCAACGTTTACAGTCTACTACAGTATATCAATGCCTCTTTTACATTCAAAGTGTTTACTTCTTATGGATATTTGAACGAAACTACAGGAAAGTTTGATGGAATGGTCAAATACCTGTCTGAAGGAAAAGCTGATATTGCTGGTAAGTGTTCCCAGGTAACACACAATTATTACTCAACTTACTGTAGTAATACGATGTTTGTTACACGAGTTCCTCGATGTTAATGGGCTCTCGACCCACTCCACCGGCTGATCTACTGCGCATCCAATATTCAGAGGCACAGCTAGATTTGCCAAGCTGTGCTAAAAATGATATTTTCTCACGAAAATTTGTCCGACCTTGATATCTTCACCCGGACTTTATACGTCCGCACTGTATAGAGTTGTTTGGAAATAGATAGTTGAGGAATTCTTGTTTTAGGAACAACTCTATTTCTGACAGAAGAACGCCACAAAGTAGTTGAATTCATCAAAACGTTCGATTCATGGGGAGCTAAATTCATTTTGAAAAAACCGTCGATGTCTTATATTGAAAATATTTATTGGATGACCTTCACGAACAAAGTGTGGATTGCGTCCATTTTAATTTTAATAATTTTTGGCACATTTCTTTTTTATTTGTTGAATTGGGAAAAGAGAAAAAGTCAGGTGAGTGTTGCGATTATGCTGTCCGAAACGAAATCAATTCAATAGTCTCATTTTCAGAGCGGAAGAACCTACACCGTAAGTGATATTACTCTGATGTCTTTTGAAGCTGTTTGTCAGCAAGGTAGGAAAATTCAATGTACCATTTTCAATGAAAATTTCTGATATTTTGGAACATACTGCCATGTATTAGATATATGTAAAGCCTGAAGAAACTATTTCTTTCCTTTGCAATTTCGACAATCAACATATCTTGATAGTTTTTTAATACATGTTTGCGAAAATTTTTACCTGCTTCTTGACAATGCCTTAAGATTAGGACATATATATTGCAATTCAAATAGTTCAAAATTGAAACAAAAAATAAAATATTTTACTTTCTTTACCTACCCACACTTTTCAGACAATTACTGTCTCAACATGAGTTAGTTGAAAACATTGATAGCAATATTGACATTAATATTGGAATTGTATTCTTATGTCTGAGGAGAGGAAAGTACTTTTCATGAAAGTGAAATTATTACATAAAAAGACAATAGTGATATTATTGAAGTACCAGTAAACAAACATTCTTCTTGACATAAGATGAGAGACTGGGAATGGGATCGCCACTTTCACCATGCAAGACAAGGAACTGCTAATGTAATCGTCAATTTCATCAGTTAAATGCAATATATACATCAAATGGTTTGAAAAATTGGATATTGAAGCTCACAAGAGTCCCGGAGTCTGATTGAGACACTCTGGCGACACCTTCACAGTATGGAGCCATAGAGAAACGGAACTGGACAACTTTTTGCAGCACCTCAACAACACGAGACCTTTCATAACATACCGAATGGAAAAGGAAGCACAGAATTGTTGTTTCTAGACTGATAATGAAGAGGAACAACAACAATTGAGAAACAACTCGCATGGAAAAGTATCAGAACTGGACCATATCGGAAAATATCTTCAACCGAATGGTCACTTGAAAAAGTTGATGGAAGAGAAAGAGAAGCCTTTACTATTAGTGCTAGCCCTTCCTTACGTCAAGGGACTATTGGAAGAGATGCGAATTGGGTCCAAGTACAACATTAGAACCTGCTTCATATTCGGGAACCCTAATTACTTCTTCCGGCGTGTCTATACACGTCTGAAGAAGTTATTGTATAGCGAAACACGTGTTGCAATTTTGTAAAACTGTTTAGTGAAAATCTCACATTAAAATGTTTCTTGAATTCGTTATGGATTTTCATCATGTATCGGCCGATTCCATCACAAATGGTTACTTACTGTAGTATGTATGTATGAGCCACTAGCATCACATCATTTCCCTAATGAAAATCCTTCGTAAAATCATTTAATATAACCCTGAAGAAGATATTAAATAAATTATTCACTCATTTTTCATTTCTTGAGAAATAATTTTCAGGAACTTATATTGACTCTGCTACTTACTCTGGAAGACTAATGATTTTTATGTTGTTCACTGCGTTCATGTTCCTTTATGTGGCCTATTCAGCATATATTCTAGTGCTACTTCAATCTACAAAGCCTATATCTTCGATTAGAAGACTGGTTGATAGCAGAATTGAATGTGGGGGGTTGAACATAAGCTTCATGATGCCATATTACCATGTAAGTAATAAATCCTCTTGAACTAGCACTAAATAACCTAGGGAAAGCTGAATATGGAAGACGTATGTCATGGAAACAATTATGAATGTATTGAAAATATAGTTGGATCTTCTGCAAAAAAAATTCCCTGGGTTACTTTAGTAAGAAAGTTTATGTCGGTTAATAAATAAGATATAAGGTGGGGCGACGGCATTTTAAATTCAATATACATTTAGATTCTTCAGCATTTGTACTAAATGAAAGTAACCAATATAATGTTTCAATAATAATACTGATAACACTAATTTATTAGTCCTTCAAATCATTCACATGTGGAAACGAAAAAAAATTACGTACATATCTATTATAATGAAAGTTTTGAAAGTAATTAAATATTTTTTTCTATTATAAACTATACTTTAACAGAACTGATTTTGTTGAAATTGGGTACGCGTGCGGTTCGTTGTATTCGTGCCAGTGTAGGGGTGTCTGCAATATGCTGTGTAATGCCGGTGTAAGTAGTCCTACTGTGAATCGAAAGGGCATATAGATTATAACGGTAAGGAGCCACATTGTCTGCTGCATAATTGCTAATATCTAATCCTTTCAAAAGAGAGTCAATGGCAACATTTAATTCGCCTCTGAATCTTTCAGTTGGAGAGAATATTTCAAATGAATTACTAAAATACGGGGAAACTTATGGATTTTGTGCATTTTACCCTTTCCTTGCACCTCGAACATGTAGGTTTTTCATCCAGAGTTTTCTCTCTTTTGAAGGAATCCAAGCATTGTGACAATCTCAATTGGTACCGAAAATTGCGTCAGCAGCATCTGTTGGTGTGGATTTTGGGCTGGTGGCGTCATCGGTTCATATCTCTTTGAGAACGACGCTGGCTTGGCCATCACTATCAACAGTGAGCACTCTAGGTCGATGATTACTAACTTCTTTTGGCCAACAACAGGATGGCGCTACGTGCCATATTGGAAATTCTACACGAGCGATTTCAGGACATGGTCATCTCACGTGGAGGTGATGTGAACTGAACACCGATTTGACCCCGTTGGACTCATTCTTGTGTTTTCTTGAGTTGAAGATATATGCGAATAAGCCACAAATCACAGTGGTCCTCAAAAACAGCATAACCCATGTCATCGGTCAAATTCAGCCTGATTTGTGGCCCAGAGTCATGATAAACTGGATGATAAACATAATGATATCAATAGGTCTTTGAAACGAATAAAAAATTTCGATGATATCTCACACACGATGTTTTATTTAAATTTTTTTCCTACCATTGATTCACATCCGTATGAAATAGTAAAAAATTTGATGTTTCAGTTAACCAAAAATGAAGCGTTAAAAGATTTGTACAGGAAAAAAATTCATCCGAATCAGTTTTTCACCCTAGAAGATGGACTGAGAAAAGTCCAGGATGGAAATTTTGCATTTCAAGTTATTCTCGGCCCGGCATACAACTACATCCTGAAAACCTACACGAATTATGATATATGTAAATTGCAGGAGCTCTCTGGATTTATGAACGTACGTATATATTTTACTGAAAGTTGATTCTGAAATACTACCTCTCCTATTTTAGGCTGAAATGTATGTAGCTGTTCCAAAAAGCTCTCAATATAAAAAAATCTTCAAAATAGGGTAAGCACGAGCAACAGCTCAGTTTTTTCTGCAACATAATATTGTGATTTCAGACTTTTGCGTGTTGAAGAAAGTGGACTACAAATCAGAACCAAGAATCGCGTCTCAATGAAACCGAAGTGCTACAATGAAGGGGGCAATTTTCAGTCGGTCAGAATTTACGATTGTCATTCAGTATTCCTACTGTATTTACTAGGAATAATATTATCCCTGGTTATTCTTTCAATAGAAAAGTTGCTGGCAAAGTATAGTGGAAAAAACCATTGAAGTTGACTACAGTTTCCAATTATGTAATTTCCTAATGGCAAATTAGAAAAAAGTGCATCTCCTAATTCTCTTCATTTCTATTGGATAGTATCACATGATCACTTATTGAAAATGAATAAAAACTTATGAAAACACCATTTTATGAAGCTGAGCAAAATATGTACCTACTAATTTTTTCAATAAAAGTTAATGATACATTTGAATTATCATTATTTTCCGGAGCGCTAAATAATTTTTTCATGATTCATAATTTGTATTACTTTTTAAATATTATTTTTCACATTT
This sequence comes from Leptinotarsa lineolata, assembly GCA_015342045.1. NCBI lineage: Eukaryota > Metazoa > Arthropoda > Insecta > Coleoptera > Chrysomelidae > Leptinotarsa > Leptinotarsa lineolata. Next base: position 468 of record WOGR01014448.1, on the reverse strand, counting down.
GAAGTGGACAAAATAGAAATTGCTGAATAAATAAAAAATTTTTGGGAAAAATTAAATTTCACCAAATTTTTTCAACATACAGCGTATGCATGTTAAAACTATTGTCCATTATCTGTTACAATATTTTTAATTTTTCCCTGATGTTCACAGAGAGAATGTTATACAGCGTGACTCACGGTCGATGGTAGGTTAGACGTTTCTGGAAAACGCAAAGCACGATTTTTCTGAAAATTCCACCTCTCACATTTCTTTACCTGTTCTATCGATCTAAAATATTTTCAGCATTGCGGCGTTGCCACTTCTATCAAAAAGTCCTAGCAACTATATTTTTTTACATGGAACACCCCGTCTATTAATACATTTTTCGAATTGCTCTAGTATTTTAATACTTTTTTGTTAATAATGTCCTATACCTATCTCTATCTGTTTTCGAGATAAAAAATAAATTGTGCTAAATATGGTCCAAAA
>WOGR01014431.1:0-17527 GCA_015342045.1 Leptinotarsa lineolata | reverse complement strand
ATATCAAGTTGAAATAGTTTATACGTACCTAAATATTATAAATCAATAATTAGGGCAAAATATAAATTTATGTTCAATACCACCTCAACAAGCCACAACAGTTGTTTTGTTATTTATTTATATAGAGGAAGATAGGTTAGGTGCACAAAATGTCATATGTCACAGAATGTCTCGGAACATAAGTAAATGTTGTCCTTTATTAGGTATAACCGATGTTGCCAAATGGTGAAATAGAAACGAATCCCTTTAAATGTTGAATGCATTATTTTATTTCTCCTTTTTAAGTATTTAAATATTTTTTTGAAGAAAAAGGTTGAAATGATAAGTTTAAAATGCGTTATTTTAGAGCTCTTTTATGAAAACTACTTGATTTTCGTCAGGAGGAACCGTCCCCATTGTTCGGGAATGCCGATTTCTGACTCCGGACATCTTCAGTGATGTAAGGGACGCTTTCGAAAGTAGACTGTATTATTGTATGGAACTAAATGGAGATCATTTTGAACAATTTATCCGTTGATTGTGTTGCAATTGATATAATATTTTGTTTCCTCAATAAAATGAGCGTCAGCGAATTTTCTATTTTTTAAAATAAAACGTACATTTCTTAATAACGAATGAACAAATTTCGAAAAAATTACAGAAGTAATAGAGGGACAAAATACCTTTCAACTGATGTATCACTCGACCTCCCATGCCATTGAAAAAAATAAGGGGGTAGTTGCTGACCGCAGGGGGGTGAAGTTTCGGGTATGATTTCAATATCAAAATTAGTCCTCATAAAAATAAAAATCGACGTGCTCTTTGAAATTTTCGATCATACGTCCGTTCCTGACTTACAGGGGGGTCAAGTTTTCGTTGGAACGCCCTGTATTTAGTATCAGTCTAATAACCGTGCCAGGGTCGATCGCCAATAATAGGAATGAATAGTTGTACAAAAGTTTAAATAGTTACTGAAGAATTGCATTTTCAATGTTTTACTTTTCACTCTTATACAGTCTTATACAGATGCAGACAATTCTGCATCAGAAATGTTACTCATTATACGTCACCTTATGAAAACGTCCGTCAAATCAGTCGTTTGTACTTTGATCGATGATCCGCATCAGCCACGGGCTAGACCGACGCCCGTGCATTTTTGAACGGTCGACAGATCGACAGCACTGATCATTTTTCCTGTTTCCTGTGTCTGTCTGTCTATCGACACAGCACTATCGAGTATAAAATCATAAATGCAATGCTTTTGAGCCCCGGTATCATATGATTTTCAGTTGTCCGTTATTTGGAGTGAGAACCAATGTTTTCGCAAAAAATTTTATTTTTAACTTTTAATTTGATAATGTATGTATATTTCGATGTTCAATTTTTCACGACGTGACAAATTTTGCTGGTTTCATGAGAGTTATGTTTTATTGAAAACAAATAAAGTTGCGGAAAATCAGAATCAATCTCTAATATTTTTCTCTTTTCCAGGTATGTCACTTTGAGACGTCGCTTTGAGACAAATATTATAAATAAGTGGGTAAGTGTGTACGTTAAGAATTATCGATTCCATTAGTATTCAGTGGATTGTCAGGTATGAAACTCGTTAGAACATCGTTCATATTTCGGTCGCCAGTCAACATTATATTTTTACCTGTATTGAAGAAGATTATATTGCGTATTTACTAAAACACACCTGAACTCAGTGACGTTGATGTCAACTGAAAGTGATATCAAATAACCTGCCACTCGTTCTGAAGATTCAATCCACTATGTAAATTTGTATTCATTCCTGCTTCAACCAGCTTTTTCTCAATTACTAAAAATTTACAGATAATTTGAACAAAACATAAAAAATTAAGTATCGATCATAACAATAGAAATTAGTCAGTATTCTTTATGAAGACCAGGTTAATAACACTCCCCAATCTTATGAAATGTGTTATCCAGTATAATAGCTTTATACTGAGTAAATGTTCCTATTTGAACTGTTTTTCAGTGTACTGATTGTATCAAGATGTATGTAGTTAGTATATCAGTAACTGAGTTCACAGCTACTCTGGGATGAATCCAATTTTTCATCAAATTATCTTTAATTCTGGATTGGTTAATCTAAACCCAAATGACCTTACCTTATAAACACATTTTAGACTTCGATTCTGAGATTCTTGGTTTGGTTCTTTGACTTTGCATAGGGATTTTGAGTTCAATATATTTTGAAAGAACTACCACTGCTCTCGGATACTAGATTCTAACCAGTTGTTAACTGGTTTTAGATTATTGCTATTACTTCAGAAATCCACGAATGCAATTGATTGCTGGGAGTGAACTCAAAAACTTGTTGAATGCAGTAAACGAAGGTTTCGTCTAGTTCTCAAACTTGTGAACTACGAAGAAATGTATTACGTAAATCTGTATGGAATATTGATAGATAATCCCTTAGCTGAAAAGACAGTGAAACTGGAGCAAACGATTCACTCAACAGCTAATAATTGCATAATTTTAACCAAAAAACCGTCGCATGAGCATCGCTCAGGAGTTGTTGAATAACGTCAATTGCGATCCAGATTTGCTCAAAAGGGTCATAACTGGTGACAAATCGTAGGTATATGGTTATGACATCGAACCCAAAGTCCAATCGTACCAATGCAATGGAAGAATCCAGGAGAGCAAAGACCAAAAAAGTCACAAGTTCTATCAAACGTCAAGGTTTTGCTCACTGTTTTCTCTGAATACTATATCGTAGTGCATCAGGAGTTCTTGCCAGATGGTCGTACGGTGAATAAGGGGTATTATCTTGAAGTTATGCACCACTTTCGAAAAGCAATACAAAGAAAACGTCCGGTATTGTGGGAAAACAATTCATGGCTTTTAAATCACGATAATGTACCTGCTGACTTGCCATTGCTAGTTTTTTGCCAAAAACAACACTGTAATCATGCTTCAGCCACCGTATTCACCAGATATGACCCCCTGCGACTTTTCCCAAGATTGAAGAGGCTCATGAAAGGACAGCGTTTCGCAGAGTTCGAGAAGATTAAAATCGACTCGCTGAGAAAGCTCGAAGACATATAAAAAGTCTATATCAGAATTGCTTCAAGGGTTGGAAAAAACGCTGGCACAAGTGTATTATATCTGAGGGGGGCTAGTTTTAAGGGCTACCTCAATTTTACGAGAATGGGGAAACTACATTTTGAAAAAATCTTCATTACAAAACAGACTCTTCAAATGACTTCTCATTAAAAATAGAAACGGTTGAATAGATCAACTTTCTGGCGTTATTTTTAACATTTGATATACAATAATATATTTCACAATAGTACTTTTCTGAAGAAATCCGATTATCAAAAATAATATATCTCATTACTCATTACATTTAAAAAACCTAACTTTGAAACATCACGCTTCTAATACTGGTTAATCTTGTGTATTGATTTTTGATACCTCCACTCTTTCATCTCAAACTTTTAATGGAAGTTCGATGTTACACACGCTGTATATAGCAGTGACTTGTCTTTAGACTGTTTGAATTCAGGAAGAGTTACTTGATACTTGTAAAAGGGTTCTAATATCAAGGTAGTGAATATGTATACGTTATTAACTACTTGTTCTGTGAAAAAATTAATTTTTTGCAAAAATGACGTAGATCTGGTGGCCCTGAAAGTTGCTTGGCTTTGAGGGACTTCAGGGTTGTGAATTTATTTTAATTGTCTAAGTCCTTATTGAGACAGAAAAGAACTATCAACTCCATAAGACAATAAAATTTTGACCAATTTCAATATTTTGCATATTTATAGCTAAATTTTAATATATAGTTTTGTGGGAGCGATTATGACAAGTTTGAAATATTAAGTTTGGTTTAAATATTAATCTTTCTTGTTTAAGCCATTGCGAATACTCTGCTATTAATATATTTGTCGATGAATTCATTTTTACAGTCAGCAACCATGACCCTTTTTCCTCCAATTTCCATTTGTACACCTGATAAACCATGATAATATTCGCATATGGAGCATTGACAAATGAAATAATGATTGAGAGAGAGCTCGTTTGGCTTCAAGGTCATAGATAAAACGATATGAAGTCTCTGGCTGACCAAAATAACATTTTTTACTATCGTTACGCTATATCATACGTGATTTCATTTCCAGTTTCTAAAGCCACAATCAAAAATAAACGTGATAGAGTTACTAATGATAATTTTTTCCGGGCTTATGGTTTAAAATATATATATAATTGTGGTCTTCTATGCGGTAAAGTCTTCAGATAGATATAAATTGTGGTGCGAATGAGAGAATTCGGTAATTTCTATTTTTCACAGATGACTGCGATGACCGGTCACTAATTACGTTTTGAATTAAAGCGGTTCGTTGTTTCAATTGCTATTGAAAGTGCGCAAAAACATAGTAGACTACAAAAAATGAAAGCGATGAGTACGACACACGAGATAGTGGATTACATCACTGCACGTGTAGGAAGGAACCCTAATTATTCGCGAAATTAACAAGGATGACCAAATTTGAAGTTCACTACGGGTCACGAATCGACAGAGGCGTACTTGTGGGAAATTTTATTATAGTCCTAGTGAAATAAATGGGAGAAAGTTGTTCATTTCGTATAATGTAATATACGTGATGGATTGAAAGGTGACAACTATACAGGGGCATGTTTGGCACACCGAACATACATTTTATATTATACCTATACACTTAGAGATCGCTATTGTACAAAGTTTCTTGAAATATAAAGGAAATTACTAATTTATCATTTTGTAACAGATCAAATGGAGAATAAAATGATACTATGTCGAAAGTAAATTACAGAAATAGAAGGGAAAACGGAAGAACTATTCAGTTATTTTTTCCTTAACCTACAAGAAAAATCAATGCGCTACGAAAAATGAAGTAAATAAAAAATAAATCGATACCATTTAAAGGTTGAATTGCTGTGGGTTAACAAAAAAATTATAATATTGCTATAAAGTTACCAATGAAGGATTTCACGATTCCATTAGGAGTTTATCAAGACCGGATTCACATCTCTAAAGTTTTTTCTGACCTTTGAAGTCCACATAAACAAGCACATTAAAAGTTCGAGATGATTTATCATAATGAGCTCGAACCTTCTTGAATAAATTGGAAGTTATCTGTAGAAAGCAGCTCTGTGATCATAATAGATGTTCCTTTAAGACTCTTCTTGTTGTTAAATATTAAACTTTTCGTCCAATGGCGGTAGAACTGAATTACTAGTGGTCTTGGTTTCTTTGTTAGATGAATTTTTCCTGATATCCCTAATATCGTGTTTAGTGATATCGGTTCCAATTTTAGCCGACCAAAAATTTGAAATAATAATACCGAATGGATTAAAATCTCCCTCATCAAAGCCCTAATACAAGATAATTATAGGCTCTTTGGATTTCCAATCTATCGACCTTGAGCCTGTACGTCATTACGTACAGACTCAAGGCCCTTTTTAACTCCATGGGATATTATCACTGATCTCCTCAAGGTATTTCGAAAAGTTACAAAACAGGAATGAATAAGGAAAAATTCATTGATAAACTAATGAATTTACTAAATGTTTCGGAGCGGACTCAGGTCTACTCAGTATGGCGGACCATCACGAAGTCAATATTAGGAAATTCAAACACAAACATAAAAATTATATCTGTGAAAGTCAGTGATTTCAATTTTTGCTAATTAGACGAATCAATAATAGATAATCAACAGTTCAGTTTGATTTATCAACTATTTAGGGGATAATCATCAATCACTATTCTCATTTATTTTTCTCTTGTTGTGGTAGCATCACCAATCCTTTACTTGTTCTTTATGGTCTATAAAGTCAGTCCGCCATTGAGGATGACATTATTCCATGTAATTGAAATTTTACCTCTTTCATATACTATATTGTGTAGCAATCCTGTGAATGATATCTGATTCAATTCTACAACAAAAGTTTGGAGTACAAATTGAATAGAGAAAAGTGATTTTCGTATAACTAAATGTTCATTATGAAAGTAGTTGTTTGGAAAGTATAATTTCTTTCGTGCAATTCAATGTTTGATATGAAAGTAGTTGTTTTGAGAGGGTTTTTTTGTTCCAGTTTGTATCTAAAAGTATAGTATATTGTTATAAATCATGCCCTAAGAAAAATAATGCCGGCCGCCACTGGTAGCCATAAACTAATTGTGACGTGACTGAAAGCTCGCTCAGTGCGAATGACGTTTCGCGAATCTTCGATGTTCGTCGACATTCTAGATGTGACGAGAATACCGTTACCTTCGCTTCGATGGAATTCCAAGGAACGTTCCACCACCTTCAATTGCCAAATATAAGCGCCAATAACTCTTCTATCAGAACAGTTAGTGAAAGAGACAGTGCGGTACGCGGAGCGATCTAATAAGGCGATAATAGTTGAAATTTAGTTAAAAGTGTTTTGTTATATTAATAGTGAAATAAAGTTGAGTTTGATAATTGTTCAATGTAGTCAATTATTGGTGAACCCGCGGAGAAAATTGTAACAATATATTCTAAGTCAATGCGAATGGCATAGAAAGTAAATGGTTACCAAACGTCGGCAGATTCTTTGGGGCGGCGTGCTAAATTCATACGAGGTCATTATCATTATTTTTATGGGGGAAGTTTTATATCGTTTTAAATAGTCAATTTATCAAACCCAGTACCTTAGTCTTTCATTTAGTTGTTCGATTTGACTTCGTATAGACTATAACTTCTATGCAAGATCTACACATCTTCATAAAGAGTCTATGTTGGACGTAAAAGCTTTCTCCCTTCCTTCGGAAGTTACCTATATGATTTCTATGATCTCATGTGGATTGGTTTCTTCCCAAATTGGACAATTTTGTTTGTTCATGTATCTATTCGTCCAATATGTCTTGGCACAATCATGTTGCTTGAATTGCATTGGCTGCTTCCTGAAAGCTTGAAACACTGTTCTGAACCAGAAAAATGTACACATCTCAGCAACTTTTGATGCTTTATAAAGCTCAGATCAGACCTTTGGAGTAATGTTCTCATGTATGGAGCTCCGGAAGCTGCTGGATTCCATCCAGAAAAGAGCCATTCTCCTGATTGGAGACGTGAACATCACTTGCAACTAAGAAAGGTTGGAAATTTGTCTCCCTTCTATAGATAGTTTCACGGAAAGGGATCAAGTGACTTGACACATTTGATTCCACCAAGAGCGGTACATATCAAAAATATGCGACGGACTCACTAAACCTTGAACTTCATTGTTCTCTTTCATTTAGAGAACTGCCTTTTTGTGGAATAAACTTCCTGAGAACGTTTTATCGAATGGATTCAATCTCCAGCAATTCAAATCCAATGTGAATCGCTACTTTTGCACAGGCACCGCTCTCAGAACGCCTTAAGAATTTTCCTGTAGTGCTTGTGTTTCGTCCTTGAAAAAAAGAAATATGCCTCAGCGCTGAAGATGCCCTTCAGTTCCTGGGTCAGTTGAATTTTGTACGATTGCAGGCCCAAGTCACGACGCAAAATTCGTCAAGTTGTGGTTTGCGACAGGCCGAATTCTTGTGAGCGACGCGAAATCGACTGCCTCGGATTCTCCTGCACACTCTCACAGACAGCGGCGATGTTTTCGGCAGACCTTGCGGGTGTTGGTTGATCGTTTACTGAACCAGTAGACTCAAATTCAACAAGAAGACCATGTGGAATTCTCCTTGGAAGACCAGTTATCTCTCATCCTTGAAATAATTTGAGAAGTCAAAACACAATTTATTACTTTTCACTAATGTACGTAAGCACTGTAGATGCATTCCCCTCTAGAAAATTCGATATCACTCCGCCTCTCGCGAGTTACCAATGAATTGATCACAATATGACAACATAAAACTCAATTATAATCAATTTCCTGAGTTGTGACACTGCTGTAACAATCTCATATCCTCACATTGAAATAAATTAATATTATTGGCCTTTTATGCCGTGAGAAGACCTAGTTTATTCAATCAAATCATTTAAATCACGACTGCATTGTTTCATTTCTCATAGGCGTAGGATCAGCGGTGTAATTGGTAGTAGGCTTAAAACAAGTTTTGACAAAGTATTTATTTCATTAGTATTTGTAATTTTACAATGATGAATAAAAGGCAATCTTCTGAAAAAGTAGTTGTTCTACCAGCAGAAATACCGTTATAAATAAATATAAATTAATATTAATTTTTCCACGACATTCTATATTATTTAAAGGATCAATAAATATTTGCACAGAGGTATAAAATTATTATTCTATAATTATAATACTCATTTGAAACGATTATTAATTTATTGGCTGCTCGAGGCTACTTGGGAGCGGAGAAATATTAATTATCGACACATTGGTCAATTACCATTTACAGGAAGTAGTAATTGATGTTAAATTAGATCATTTTGTAAGTCAAAGTATTAAAAAATGAGGGAAAGAATGAGTCATGAGGAATGCATAAGATAATTGTGAGAATGTTGAAGTTTTTCGAATAAAACATGTTTTTCAACACATCACCATTGATGTATTGAATGTAATGTGCTACAGTTTTGTTATAAATAAAAACAAATATATTTCAAGAACTAACAGCTGAAGTAAAAGCTGAATGATGTTGATCATTGACGAAAAGCTCTGATGGTTTCAAAGTTTTCAAAAGTCACGTATGTCTTTCTCTTGTTTAAAATGATTGTATAACAGTTATGTACTGCTACAGAAACTTCATTCTCACCAAAATAGGTGAATATGTGTGTTGTAACTCCTTTTGTGGTTGACCTGACCTGATGGAAGAGCTAGAGAAGCAACAATAAGGCCGAGTACGATAAGGGACTATTTATATTTCGAGAACTGGCAACACTAATGATAATAGGTAAAATGTGGCAACACCATAATAAGTTTGACATTTTTTAGCATGAGTGTTCTCACAACGTTTTGATGTAGTACAAATGCTATTAGTTTTGTTTAGAGTGCGATAAAGCATCGTCAAAGACCACAATATATCGCTGGTATAGTGAATTAAATCGTGTTCTTAATTCGGTCGCCGATGAATTCCGTGGAGGTCTTCCAAAACACATCAATGCAGTTAGTGAACTAATAATGCAAGATCGATATATGACATATTTTGAGATAGAGGCATCCTTGCACATTAGTTCCACCTAATACATTCGATTTTGCATGAACACTTAGTTGTGAAAAAAACACTAGTTCACAGCCAATTTACGACTGTAATGCCATAGGCAGTTCTTTGTTAATTTTTAGTACCTAAATGCGAAAATGGTAGTAAAAATTTCCTAACAAGTAAGATTTTTGAGCGCGACATTCCAAATTTGTTTCTCCCCTAAATTGAGGAAATTATTTAAAATCTGGCAACACAGCGGCTCTGTCCAGTATTTGAATCTGTTTCCGCTGTATATGAGAATTGTAACGACGCTCCTGGAACTTCCCATACTCGAAGTTTTCAGAAAATACCAGAAATACGGAACCGCTATAAAAGTAGCAGGTTGACAATCGGATCATCAATATTGGTTTAACGCGAGTAGTGGTGAGTTAGTATTAGAGAANTCGGATCATCAATATTGGTTTAACGCGAGTAGTGGTGAGTCAGTATTAGAGAAACGCTAATATTAAGAGTATTATATTAATGTTATCTTTGTAAATAAATTAAGTTAACTCCTGTAAACGCAGTATCACAAATTTGAACTTGACGTACGCAGAAGTACAAAAATGTCCAAAGTACAGAAACGTGGCTGCGTTAATCCCGCAGATAGTTTTTGCTATAAATCGCAGAAACGGCCAATTAATCAAATGATCAAAGTAGCTTACCATAAGAATTTTGGATTTGTTGTTGGTGATCAAGATCGAGATTGGGCACCTCAATATGTTACCAAACCTGTGCAGCAAATCTAAGTAACTGGTTGAATGGCAAACGCTCTTCTATGCCTTTTGCAGTTCCAATGATTTAGCGAAAAGCAACAAATCATTACAACGACTTACTTTTGCATTACAAACGTGTCTGGTTTTTCAAGAAAGAGCAAACACAAAATTGTATTTTCATTATTATTTTTTTCTAATGTAAATGATAAATTTTGTGAAAATCATATAAGCCTACTCATCTAGGCATGTGGGTCTTACAAAAACTAGTTGATCCAGATTTTTTTGTGTTTTCTTGCATCAACATTGAATGTAACGAGGATATATTGTGACAATCATCAGTTCAAATACTTCAAATTCGAAATCTACCACAACAAAATCATCGGTTAGTATTTCGCGAAGTCAAGTGGCGTGCCGTTGGAAGCTCTTGGTTCCTACCGAGCAACATCTAAATTGGTAGCAAATTCCAAAAACGACTCTCCTCAATAGAAAGACTCAACAAATTGTCTCTGGTCGGGATTCCTGGCCACACTGGCCTGGAAGGCAACGAGGCTGCTGACTCCTTTGCAAAGGAGGGTGCTGCAAGTAGCTTCATCGGACCAGAACCTGTCATTGGCATTGCTTTAGGCTTTGCCAAACAAACATTTAACACCTGGATGGCAAGAAGTTTTAAAGACTTCTGGCAAAGTCTTCCAGGATTGGCTCACTCCAAGGCGTTCATTCACCCTTCGAAGCTTGAAATCAATAAGTTGTTGGACTTTAGTAGGGATGAACTACGATGTCTAACAGGCCTCCTTACATGTCACTGTCTTCTGAATCATCATATGCAGAGACTCGGACTGTCAGAAGTCAGTGTGTGTCACCACTGTTTGGAATATGATGAAGCAGCAGAGCACATACTTTGTGCCTGCCCCGCCGTGGACCGAATCAGGTTTTCAGAGTTTGGTAGAACCACACCCTTGCCATCTGACTTGAAAGATCACTCATCATACAAACTAATCGGCTTCGTCAAGAAGCTGGGTTTTTTTGTTCGAGTTTGAATAGGTGTGAGCCACAATAAACCCTTGTGGGTTGCGGTGGAGGGTCGGATAGACCCACTCACTTCTGAGCTAACCTAACCAACCAACCTTTCTTCAGATTAATTTTTCTTTAAAAAAAACAATATTCTTTGAAATTAAACTTACTTTCTATAGCCATCTGGTTTTCTCTCTTTTGACTTCAAAACTGCCTCTTTCCTTTCAGTGATAACCTTCAATCTCTTCTCTAAACGTTTACGTTCATCCTCTAAATCATTTTCAATGTCTAAATAAGATCCTCTATCAGCTTCATCAAAAGTTACAAGTAGTTTATCATCAAGGAACAACTCATCCTCTTTCTCCTGTATCGTTTCTACAACTGGATTTTCACGAACAGTATTGAAACCAATAGACCCCAAATTGCTGCTTCTATCGGGTGTAGTGCAATAACTATTTCTCAGAGGGGTTGATGTTTGAATACTGTTCTGTATTTTTGGTCTCAGAGGTGTCGACACCTGGACATCATATTTTTGTACTGGCTTTATTGGTGACATATCCAAAAACTCTTCATGAAATAACTTTTTGGCTCTGTTCAACTTTGTTTCCGATATTGGTATCTGTTTGCAGGAAGCTACACCTAATTTTCTCTTGTTGACTTGTCTGTTGCTCCCAAAGGAATTATTTAGGCTCAGGTTTGACCTCACTGGAGTATTATTACAGTTTGTTTTCTCAAATTTGATATTTGGTGCTTGTACAACTGTATCAGATGCCATAACTGTGTTTCTGCTAACACTGCTGAAACCTCCAGTAAAGTCCAGAGGGGAATAATTTGAATCTTCAGCTTTTGTACCATATTTGCTTTCAGCCATTTTTATTGCTTCATCTAAGAGTTTCAGTTTATTTTTAGCATCTGTTTGAGCTGTTATTTTTGGGACTCCTGTTTCCTGGATGTTGTTCCTTGAAGATCTATTATGATTAATAGCAGTGAAATCAGTTTGGCTCCCCTTCATAAATCTATCAGATATTTTAAACTTATTTTCAGATGCACTGGATGTTGGAATGAAATTAATGTCATCATTTTCTAACATTTTATCAAAAAATTTCAGTTTATCCTTAACACTATATAATGCCTTTGATTTAGTATTTCTTAATTTATTCAACTTATCACTATTTTCAGAAACAGTATTTCCTTCAGCTGACATCCCAAACTCTATAATAGTTGGTAGATTTTCTTTCACTTCTGTGGGATCATTTTTGTATTGATCAGTTATAGAAGCTTTAAAACATATATTTTCATCGCAAGATTTCAAGCTCTTGTCACTGGCAATTTCTAATTCTATTTGCTCAAAAAAATGTTTTGCTTTTCTCAGAGACTGTGAGGATGCTGCCAAAGATTTTCCTGAAGCACTCAAGAAACCCCCAGAGTTGTTACAGGAAAATTTAGGTGGAAACAATGAAATAATCTGCGGATTTTGTTGTTCTGACATAACTTCAAGAACCATTTCTTGCTTTACCTTCTTTTCTGGAGGCGAGTTCAATGAATTATTCAGATGTGCACTACCTTCGTGAGTAATAGGTTTATTGTCATTGATCATTTCTAATTCTACTTGATCAAAAATACGATTTGCTCTTTTCAGAGAGTCAGATGATACTACCAAAGACTTCCCAGATGCACTTACAAAACCTCCAGAGCTCATACAGGAAGATAAAATATTCTCCTTCACCTCCATATTTTGTTGTTCTGAAATAACTTTTGGAATTGTTTCACGCTTCAATCTTTTATTGGGCGGTAAATCTGAAAAATCAATTTTATGCTTCCCAGATGACTCGAAAACACTTTCACTATTTGACTTGCCGATTTCATTCGTTTTGTCTTTGTGGATATGTAAAATTTTCTGATGAATAGAACTAGATTCGAGAACTTCCTTAGAATTGAAACCTCTGAATTCCAAATTTCCATTTGATGAGTTAATTTCACCCTGTATTTTACCAAGGGCATTATCCACAGCTGATATTATCTGAGAATTACTAATTTCAGAGTCACAAATTTGTTGTGTGAAAGAAAAAGCCTCCTCGCTGATACTTTGATGGAAACTATTAGTTTCAACTCCAACGTCAATATTACTTGAAATTCCAAATTGTTCAATATTGTTCTTAAAAATACTTCGCTCAGCTTCGTTTTTTACAGACACATGAGATGTGGCCTTAGAAAGAAAACTGTATTTATTTTTACGAGTATCATCAGCTTGTTGACTTGGAATAAGTATGTCTTCAAAAAATTTCTCATGTTTTTTCATGACATGTTCTGGAACACACAACTGTCTTCCTGTGGCTGTTTGGAAACCGGAACATTTTGTTTTGTCATTAGGAATCTGTGTAACATTAAACATACTTTCATTTTCAGAAAGGTCGGTCTGGTTTTCTTTAATACTGGGAACGGCATGACTTTTGAATTTTTTTTTATTTGGTGCTGGTGAAATGGGCTTCTTGAAGAAAAAATCCTTGTTAGCGTTACTGACAATGAGTTTATAAACTTGGTCTCTATTATTTTCAATCTCCTCCAATCTGTTGAGACAACTTATCAGGTCCTCAGTCTGGCTCAGGGTAAAACTTTCTTCACTGAACTCTTGTAAAAGTGAATCAGATTTCTCTCTATTTGATGTTGTTGGTTTTGAAAGGGAGTCTTCAAATTTATCAGTCAATTTTCTTCGTACCTTTTTATGGATTGCCCTTTTTCCCAATAAAAACTTTCGGTTCAAATGACTAGAAATCAGAATAGGAGATAGCGGTTTATCATTTATACTCGGTGATTTTTCCAAGCTTCCTGTAAGGATACCTTCCACTTCAGAGTCATTCTCAGATTTCAGCATTGTTAGAAGGTGAAATTAACAGGCTAGGCTAGTTGCCATAAATCAATTCCAATAAATAAGACCATCCAAACATATTTCATACATTACAAAATAAAACCAGGTTATTTAAATTTTTCTCATAAATGTAAACACCTGTCAAAACTCAAAACAGTCAAAACACTAACCTCAGAATATTCTGTGCCCTAACCACAGAATATTCACTATTCTGTGCCCTAACCACAGAATATTTACTATTCTGTGCCCTAGCCACATAATATTTACTATTCTGTGCCCTAACCAAACAAATAATGTTTTCATTTGGTGAAACCGGTGCAAGTCCAATGTTTTTGTGTCCTTTATTAAATGTATTTACGAATTAAAGACAGAGATACTCGAAATATGAACAGGTTCAACCAGAAGAATACAATAAAAATGATCAAAATGAAGTCAATATGAATGTCAACGATCACAAAACAGATGTCATTATATTCGCAACGATTAAACTTGAGGAAAGTTCTAATTTTTTCTACTGTAAGCATTTTTACGGCGCATCTTTAATTTTTGACGTAACTTCAGTATTGCCGAATTTCCAATGTTTTGATTCTAGAATCGTTCATACAATAGAAATTGTTATAAATATGTGTAACTCTCCTTGATAATAATTTAACAATTTTCACAAACCGGTAGCTACACGGTGTAAGCAAAACACGTCTAGAATTGAAAAAATGTTTGTGAAAATTGTTTAATTATTTTCATGGATAGTGTTATTGATTTTCATCAAATAACGGGTCAGTCCATGGGTAAGTATCTACGATTTTATAAGTGTTTGTGGTAGATACTCGTCGAAAAACAGCACACTGAATTTGGTGTACTGGTTCTTCGTCAGTGCTAGATAGGTCAGTTCAGACGTAATGAACAGTCTGGTTATTCCGAACAAACACATTTCTTCACGACACACGGTTGTCAGATCGATTTGCCATATCGAAATTTGAAAATCCCCCAAATATACAGGTTCTTGGAAGGACATCCCAGATATTCCCTACTCTGAAATCCCTAAATTGAATCATTTGTTGTAATGACGAGAGCCACATTGAAAAAAACAAAAGTTGAGCCTTGTGCCAGTTCTGAAAATCTTCTATTATTTTCCAAATAGATGAGTTTTCCTCAGAAAAAACATTAAAAAATACCCCAGAGAAGAAAATCTCCTGAAGTTTGGAAAAAATCTACTAACTGGCAATCCTGGACACACCAGACGAGTTTCCATATACGTGTCATGTGTCATAAACATAAACAAAACCAGGGTTACTATAGTAACTCTGAAACAAAACATGTTTCACACCAACTGTTAACCGTTTGACACATCGACATAACTTTAACGTGAATTGTACACACTGACGTCATCATCGATGAAAAAACTCCCTATCGGTAACGAGACTGGAAGAAAATTTATTATTACTGCTACCGAACACTAGATGTCAATCCTTTCAAGAAAATTACCAAGTTAAAATATCAATTTCCTTCTATAGATATAAAGAATTATGAATAACCACTGTTTGAATAAACGATACATATCAATATAAAAAGTAAAGTCAGAAATGAGAACTCAAATTTTCCATTTGTTGAATAACTGCAGTACACTTTACATACTTCTGGTCATGCGCACTCAAGTTTGTTCATTGGCGCGTTTCAAAACGCTTCAAAAGACTTTTTGAAATCAGTAGTGGTCCAGGTACAGCGTGTGATTGTATGCATGTTGTATTTAATTTTATAACGTATTCGTGTTCGTGGTACGTGAATATCAAACACTGTATAGTTTCTGTTAGTGTAGATTTCATTTTTTAAAGCTAATTCACAGACATGAGTGATAAAGTACAATTCGATTTGGGCGGTGAATATGAAAACCCGAATTATAAAAGTTGTTTTGCCCGGTCTATCGAAGTTAACTCACATGGTAGAGAGCCGAAATCTCTGGATTATACACAGCTGAAGTCAGAGAGTGGAGACAGAGGTGGACTTTTGAAAAAACCGTTCGCTCCCAGCCGACCTTTTACCCCCGACTTTCATGGGTCGGATATTGTCAGATTGAGAAAGGTCAGTGTGTAGGTAGATCTTATTAAACTACCCTTCGATTTTAATTCTGGGGTGAAATAGTGCATAGATGTTTTGGATTCAATTCGTTCCTAATTTGTTTTTTTTTTCGTTATACTGTAAATGAATGGATGGATTATTTATTGATCTTCATAGGTATATGTTTCAATGTTTTTCCTATCTAATCGGAAATGAAAACTTTAGGAAATATTGTCAATAAAACACAATAGAATGCTAAATATATTTATCAAGTTTGAAAAGTTTTAGAATTGTGACAAATTTAAACACTCGTTTGACTTTTTTTTTATGAAACACAAGGATTTTTTTTATAGTTTCCTACAAAATACTTATGTAGGTTCATTTTTGAAGATTGAATTCAAACCAACGGAAATATTGTAATTTGCATGTTACAAAACTTTGTTATTTAACAAAAAAAATTATAAACTCCAGATTGCAAAAAATATTTTCTAAAATTCATGTATCTTTATGACTAGGTATTTATATTACCGAATAAGGATAAAAATGCTCACATTTTCAGCTGAATATTCGTTACTATTTTGAGAAAATAAATATATTAAATGTACTCTTTAACCCCTATGTAAAATTTTATTGTGCAAACTTATCAACAATAAATGAAATATATCCTGAAATATCGAGACAATGCAGATTAGATACATAGTAAAAACGATTTCAAACAAATTAGGTGCGAAAAAGCGATTTTTTTTATTATTGTGATTTATGTACCTATTCTTTAATATTTTCTTTACTTATTGTCAATAAAATGTGTTTGGGCTTTTATTATTATTGTGTTTTTATTGCATCTCACAATAATCTTTTATGGTCCATTTATTTATTTTTCCGAAGCAATCGGCTTATTTCGGTTCTTCAACACTCTGTTTTATTGGACAGTTAAAATCCGAATCTTTACCATTTAAAACCACTCACCTATTACATCATTATCGTATTAAAAAAAACTTTCGTGTACAACTGTCATTAAAAGTGACATTTTTATTTGTTGTCAAGAGTATTAAAAGATGATGTTTGCAAAGTAGCGTGTTAAAAATATTTTTAACACTAGTTTTAAAAGTATTTTTAACACGATTTTTTTGTACCAAATAGCAATAAACAAAACAAAATTATTCAACTTTAAAGTAAGTTTTATTATGAACAATAGATATAGATACAAGTAAATTCTGTTACAAATGTATTAAGTATACATTAATTACATTATTATTATTTATGAACATTGATATGAAAAGTACAATTAGAACAACTACCTTGCGATATTGAAAAGCTTTGTAATACATTTGAACTAGCTGAGTTGACTATGATGTAACGCTGGAGCTAGCTGTTGGGATTATTCTTTCAGCAATAGCTTTTTTATAAAAAATAGGTTGATCGATGTAACCCTCGGCTACTGTTGTAGACTTCCATCCTCCGTGCTTCTTAAATCCTCTATTTGCTTCTGAATCTGCTAGCAAAGGAGCAGAAGAATATGCGATGTCGTACTGCTGAGCTGTGTGGCTTCAAATAAAACGCGTGAGCTGTAAACAATACTGTTTGTTGGTAACAAGAGAGGCGTTTTCTGGGGCTCATGTATTCAAAACTTATTCGTCTGTGATTCAAATACATTCATTCTGGCGTTGAAACGATGACGTCACATCAACTATGATTTGAAACGTATTCATGATGATTCAAAACTAGCGTGAGGTTGGTTTT
>WOGR01014381.1:0-18530 GCA_015342045.1 Leptinotarsa lineolata | reverse complement strand
AGAAGATGTCAGCAATAATAAATTATTTAAGACATGGATCCAAAACGTATTTCGATGCAATTCAGTGATGATGATATAACTTGTATCAACTCATCGCATGGTAAATAAACGATGGTGTATTAGGTGTATTTAGAGATTTTTTCTGTAGTGTTTGTGTTCTGTCCGTGAAAAAAATGAACTTATTGAAGCAGAAAGCGGAATTGTCTGTCCTGACATTATTTTATCCAGTTCAGAGACATTCATCTTTTTGGAGAAAACCGATCCCTGGGTTTTCGAGGCATTGAATTGAACCTGGTTACTTTTACGCCAATTCGAAAATACTTCTAGATCCTCATTGAGATATGAAACCTCCTGCTGCCGGTGAAGATGTCCTGAAATCCAAATGGAATGACAATGTGATGTCGTCAGAAAGGCAATATATTGGATTCTCGTTTTTTTTTCGATAAGTCGTTGATAGGAGAGGATATGGATCCCTAGGGAACACCAGCGTAGATGGTAAAAATATTCGAGAGATATCCATCGACGGCCATGGCATCGAAGTTTGGCCAGCGAACTCTCATGCCAGACATGGTCTTAGAACTATCAAGCGCAACAGCTCTTGATTCTCCAAGTTTTTCGATTGCGTTATTCCAAATATGGGTAACATACGATAGAAGATCGCCTGTGTTCAGTAATCACATAATAATGATAATGAATAAAGAAAATGATTGTTGAAAGTAAAGTACACGGTATGTGCTTGAAATAATGTTTAAATGGAAAAAGCAAACAACTTCAAGTCGATTCTGTCGATATCAGACTTGGAACAGAAACTTCAATGTAAACCACTTTATTAGGAGGTAAACATGGAGATAAAATAATGCGACCGAATTCGTATCAACTCAACACTTGGTACTTTTCAACACTCCTAGCATTATATAGCGGTCTTCCATTATTCACATGCTCAAAAGAGAAAATTTTCTCGGAATTTATTGATTGCTCAGGCTCTTCAGTTTCATCAGATGTAAAACTCCATTTGACATAGTTACCGCTATTTATAGTGGTTTGTGAATTTATTTCTTGAACACACTGGTATTGTTTTGCAACCTTCTTCTCTTTTCTATTTTTTACATTTTTAGAAATCTTGGGAATCTTGTTCACGATTCATTCATGGTTTTGCAATCATTTGGGTTAGTTTAGAAATGTATGAATTATATTTCTGCTGACAATATTTTATGAATTCGTTGTCGTTTATCAACTCATTTGACTTGTTTAATTTCTATTGGTTAGAATCTACAACGTAAACGAGCAACTAGTACCAATAATCACGTGACAGAAAACTTCATAAAAAGTGAGCGTTCTATTTGTTAACGGAAATTCTTGCACGAGAATTTGTACTGACAACATGTAGATGGTTCATCAAACTTCCATTTCATCTATTCCGGCGACTTGTTGTGTTTTCGTGGTGAATAGAAACGGTGTTCTGCACTGAGTTTATCTCAAATTATCTCCAAAAGAATTGGTGGCATATAAGTGGTGGATTCACCAAAGTATGTCAATGTTCTATGACGCTTATTATTATTTCCAGAAGTGGGACAGACCTGGTAAGTATTTGAGCCGTGACCGAGTCCGCACACTAAGAACAAGCCGTCCACTCTGCGGAATCAGAAAAGTAAAAACATTTTCCAATTGACCAAGCTAACCACTAATCTTAAATCCATGTGATCAGAAAGGATTCTGAACTTTTTCTAATTTGGTAGCAACTCTCGTGCTACCAAACTCAATTGAAAAGTGATCTTTTCTGCTGAACGATCCCAAATGCAGTGCATTTTTCTCGTGGGAATATAATTAAGATAATTATATGTCATTAGGACCATAAAGGAATGGGCTTCAGATCGACTCCACATTACTACATTCAAATCATCAAAACTCGTATTTGGAAATAATTCATTATTTGACACTCGATAATAGGCTATCAACAAAACAAATGAGTTTTGATTGAAATAAATATTTAATATACTGAATAAATATATTACTCGGAGTGGGATGTGGGTAATACCTATAAATGTATGAATGGGTAAATGAAATGAATGAATCAATTCAATAAATATAATTTATAAGCAATAGAACAACAAATCAGATCATAACATCTAACGTTTTCGAAGCTTAAATTGTGATATAATATAAAATAATAATCGTATGCACTCAAGAATGTACGCATTAGAAAGAAACGAGTTTCATCTATATATATCATACGAAATAAATAGATGATCAAATCATCTTCACTAATCGATGGAATGTGTCAAAAAAACATTCTTGGGACAAAATAAATCGATAGGTAATAGTTTCAAGAATGTCTCTCCCATTTTAAAACTAGTTGATTAAGTTAGCCGGAACTTGATATACGTTATATTTTTGACATTAATTTAATTCAAATATACCACGGATAGTTGAAATACTCGTTTGCCGGATACTGGTTATCAGGGACGTATAGACTCAACCAAGTGCCATAAGAAGAGTAAGTCAACTCTTCCACTACAGTAGATTTCAAGCTCTGCTCATATCTCTGCAAATTTTTCTCCAACAACTCAGAAATGTCCTCCGCGAGTTCCTCTGGGCACTGCAGGTCGAATAATTCCTGAAACATTCTCTCTCTAGAACTATGGTCGCCCTCGAACGTCAGGGCGAATCTGATGACATTCATCCTGAGCTTTCGCAGTCCTGCCTCTAAAGAACATTGGTAGATGGCGCTCACAGTGTTTGGCTCCATCCTAAAACAACTCATCCATTCACAGAGGCAACTGCACAGCTCCGTCATAAGAAAACGGTCTGACAGCAGAAGAGCGTCCAACAGATCCTCGAGTTCGTATTCCTCAAGCCTCGGATTTTCGAGAAGGTTCAGGACTCGCTGGAACGTTTCAGAATCGACATCATGCAGTTCTATCTCCTCTTGAGTGTTTTCCTTGAAACGTCCACTGAATAGGACGGAAAAATATTCAGATTTTTCCATCAGTAGCGCGTACTTTGCTTGAACTATCGAACCGTCGTCCAATCTGAAAGATGCCATTTTTTCTGGTTGGTCAAGTCTGTTGTGCATTATCTGGATGGCGGTTCCGGACATCTCGAATCTTTTCTTGTCTACTTCACCGTTGTTTTTCAAAATGCCTAATCTCCTCCTGGCCAAAAAACATATGGATATTATGGAAGCCTTTCTGTACTGCCCATCCCGCTGTATGAGTTCCATCATGATTTTTAGGCCACCACATGTTATCATCAAGTGGAAAAGGGCACTCTCTCTGAAAAATTGAACCATGCATTATTTTTTGTTAGCTACAGTTATCGTATATGAATATATAGAGACAAAGTTGTTCAAATATTTTTGATATGATAATAAATCAACAAAAACGCATGAAATATTACTAAGATTATTTTCTTCGAATCGATGAAATTTGGAATGAAGTTAACTTCATAACGTTAAAACGCGTTAGTAGAAACATTAAAACGCTTCTATAAATTTCATATTTCAAAAACTCAATCTATGTTATTTTTTTCGAGTGATACTGCACTGAAGTAGAAAATACCTTTTTTAAGTGAATAAAATTCCGGTTGAGGTGATTGAATTGACCTATATCATTGACTATATATATATATATATATATATATCAATGAAAGAAGTGTCATATCTTAATCAAGTTTGGCCTACTAGTTGGATCGAAACACGTGGTTAAGTTAAGTCGCATTCCCGTTCTCTTGATTTGATCCATTCGTCTATTCCAAGGGTTTTATGAAAAATCAAAAATCTACAGCAACAATGATGATTTGAAAAACAGAAAAATAAAAAAAAATCAAATCACCTCAAAAATAATATGAAATGCAAGTCATGATCAAAAAACTAATAGTAAGAATGTAGCTAGATACAATGTGGAAAAGATGAAAGTGATGAAAATATCTCTACTTCCGAAACAGACGGAATTCAGTGAGTTGACAAGGAATCTTGCATTACCTAGTTGAGATTGTATTCGGTTTTTCGAAAAACAAAATGAATTCGAGAAATATGGAGCCCACGAATGGTTCTTTGTAATTGTACAAAAGAAGTTTGAAAACCTACAACAAATATGATCAACATGCGTATTCCAGCCAGTTGATAATAAATATAA
Organism: Leptinotarsa lineolata; assembly: GCA_015342045.1. Lineage (NCBI taxonomy): Eukaryota > Metazoa > Arthropoda > Insecta > Coleoptera > Chrysomelidae > Leptinotarsa > Leptinotarsa lineolata. Next base: position 14,397 of record WOGR01014381.1, on the reverse strand, counting down.
ATATACTGAAAATCATATCTCTGCTCCGTAGTCAACATCAAAATTATACAAATAGACAATGTTACATTTGTGAATGCACCAATAGAGCGAACAATGTACAATGGGAATGATGAAAGTATACAAAATTCGAAAGAACCACAAAGTGTTGTTTTTTCCATTCCACATAAAAGTATAAACAAAAAATGGAATTACTTCCAGATATTTCTTGTTTTTTCAGTTTGTTCAATGCATAATTCAAAAAGGTCATATTTAATAGACTTCAGAAAATGAATGAAGGACGCATATGTCGAAAAAGTGACGACACTTTCCGGATTTGCCCATTGAAAATTTCCAAAAAATCCGAACAAAGATATCAAAGAGATGAAGTTGATATACATGATTTGAGAACCATGATACACGCACTTTTTGTTCGAATCAAATATTTTGGTTTGAATGTCATTAAAAAAATAAATGTTGGTGGAATATCAACGGTCAACTCAATTTTTTTATTGGAATGCAATATCTATACATGAATCGTGTGTATTATTTCCGATGTTTCACGTAGGTCAAACTGTAAGAGTATTCCAAGCACACACAAAAAAACAGTTTCCAGATAGAAAAAGAAATTCAACATATGATATTCACGTCCTTTGAGAGGTTAGGTAAATTTTCAGAGGACAGTTTTGCCAAACACATCGTAGAATGTGATGGGATGTGAGTATGTCAATGATATGATATGACAAAGAAGCAGATTCTAGAATGTAAACTGAACTGTATCAGTAAGTTTAGATAAGAATATTGATATATTACGCTCAAGATACTTTAAATAACATTCACACTCCACTATGATCTATGCTGTTATTTTTCAATTTGGAAAAATATTTTAAGATTGGTTACAAATTTGCAAAAAAATACAAAACAATCAGAGATATAATAGAACTGATCTTTCATGGAATGGGTGGCGGAATACTCACTTTGCTATGTAAGGAATGACCAAAATCATCTGCTCTCTCATATTTTTGTCCCCCTCAATCAGAGCTTTCTCGAAATTTCCTCGGGCAGGATCTGACTTCGCTACACAAGAAATGCACTGAAGTAGTCTTTCTGCCCAATTTACGTGATTGTTGTAGCCGAGGAAATCATAAGAGTGTCGTGCTCCATCTAATGACAGGTCATAAATTTGCTCAATTATACTTGTCTGTAACAGAGGACCAAGATAGGTGGGACAATTCAGAATGTCACTCAGATGAGCAATCATTTCCATCTGACACACATTTCCGTACGGAAAATACGGAATAATCTGTGTCATGCGGAGTACCAGTTCCTTTGAGCGGAGCTGTGGGTGGGAAGGCTGAACTCTACGGTAAGTAAAGATGAGGTCCATTGTTGCTAGGATTACGGTTTTCCTCATATCTGCTACCTCATTATCCTTATTGTCACCTGAAAATATAATCATTTGTAAGACTATTTTTCAAAACATTGTTCACTATTTTTTATTTGACCACGAATCTGATGAATTTAGCAATGATAAAACTTACGTTTCTTGAATACATCAACGAGTTTGCACTTTGGATCATTCGATATTCCCAGGGCACGTCCTAGACTGCTCGTGAGAATTAGAATAGCGTTACAATCCAATTGCTCTTTTACAATAAGGTCTGTATCTTTCCAACTGTTGAGAGCTCCCACCATTTTCAAGAAGCACTTTATTTCTTCTTTAGAAATATATTGAAATGATCCAATAGCTTTGATCAAGGCCTTGACGCATAATCTACACTGTTCGAGATTGAGCTTGAAGGGGTGGTACATCATGGAACAGAGAGACTCTATGTAAACTTGGCAATCAAATCCCATCTCTGCAACAGAAAAAATCGTTAGCATGTCAGCAATATATTGTTTATGGGTTCTATAAAATATCAGTTTCAGAAACATATACGCATGTAACCTAAATGTGAACAATTACACATGAAAAACTATATGCTTATATTGAATTTGAAAACACTATCTTTTCGATTGATGCAATTACGTGTCTATAGTCTATTCTCTCAAGCAGCGAAAATAGAAACTTTCAAATAGAAGAGCAGTACATTATTTTTCTCAAGCAAAATATACCGACTCTCGACAAATTAACGGAGCCTTGACAGAAGACCAGAATATGTGCCAAAAACAAAACAGAAAATCGCTCCCAATCAAACATGATGAAATTGGTTGCTGGAGGAGACATTATCTAAGGCAGATGGGATAGTTTCGACGTGAGAATGAAGAGATTCACTATCTGAGCGGAACATGGCTTATTACAAGTTCACGTTAGGCATTTTCAGGAGGCTGGTCTACCGGCGATAGGTTGCCATCTGAAAGCGTTGATGGTTTTGTACAGGGCGATTTATTAATGTTTGAGTCGAAGCATTCTGGAGATTACTATGACGACATGAAAGACTATTTGTTTGAAGAATATTTTGAGCAAATGTTAAACCGTATACCACATGAGCCTGAAATTGTGATGGATACAGCAAGTTATTTTACCAGAAAAGTAGAAAAATACCAACTAATGCACGGAGAAAATCGGATATTAATTGAAGACTTCGACAAATGAAACTATCATCTATACTATGTTCAAATGAAGCACATTCCACAGAATATGTAGACAAGATGGAACAGAAACGAAATACCATCATCACTGCCTATTTAATCCCATTGAACTCTTTTGGGTTCAAGTGAAGTGAAGAGTTTTGTTATAGGAAGAACCACGACATTTGAAATAGAAGATGTCGAAGTACTCTTTGATGAGTCCTCATTAAATGTCGATTTTGAAGAATGGCGAAAATGTACTCAACACGTTGAGAAAGAAGAGGGCAAAATATGGAATCATAGTTGAGAAAATTGTAGAACTTTCAATCAATACTGTAGCAAATCTAAACGAACTCACGAATTATCGTATGCGTACTTTGTTTTACAGTTATGATGAGCATTTATCACTTCTTACTAATAACCAGGTGCATGAATATGCACCTTTATTGAAAATATTCAGCAACGACAGCAATTCTTATTTCACAAAAAGATAACCATCTACTCACCTTGTAAATCTGAATTCAACAATACATCTTTGAGAGCATTGCATACTTCCCAAATCGGCAGTTGTCTATCTTTTGTATCCATCATAAAGTTTCGAATGATTTGTATAATATCTTTCGGCAATAATAGCACTAATTTACTCAGGCATAACAAACAATTTTCTCCTTTGCTGTTCTTCGTCTCGCAAAATATATCATAGCTCTCGTAGCCTGAGAAGCCTTCCAAAACTTTGATGGTTTCTTTCAAAAGATTTTCTTTTGCGCCGGTCTTCTCCCACTCCGCGACGATCTTCATGAAGAAGGAACACACACCATTCAACGCCTTGAGGGGTCCCAGAAGTGCCGGAAACGTATGAATATTCAACAGCATTCTGAAATCAAATTTACATTCGAAATGTAGAAGCAGACACTTTGGGTAGCAGAAATGATGATGAAAACAGGAATGCAGAAATCACGAATGAGTTTAAAGAGTGACGACTCTCATTTTCATCAGCTCTCACCTGAATTTCAAATGTGATCATCTACAAAGTGATTCAGTAAAATGAAATATTCATTCAATATTTTCTCCACTCATACCAGTTGTTAAATTTCAGATAAGTATAATGCAGTAGTCTAATCTAAAGATAAACTTGAAATATGACACCCTTAATGAGTGAGATGATATTTTGGAAAAATTGCTTGAAAGTAAAGGGTTTAAAGGCTAATTCTATTAAATATGTTGAGAAAAATCTGTTTTTCCGTTATCCAACTGTCGCCCCCCTACGAACGACAACTCTCAGAAGTCGTAACTTGTGCGAGCTGTGGACTTACGAGGTCTTACCTCAACACGGGTATGACGAAACGGAGTGAAAATCGATCGTATGACCTTACGGTTCGAACCACCGGTTCACACAGCGGTCGATTGAGTGAGTGGAGCATCATTGAAATTTTCGTGTTGGTTGAAAACTTTATTGAGATCAGCAAACGAACTCAAATTTTTCCACTCCAAAGTTAATCAATCAAACAACAGAATTGATGAAGAAACATGTAAAGTCAAAAGAACATTTCTCTGCAAGTCGTTCATCTCGCGAAATGAGAAAGTAAAGACATCTTGAAAGGCAATTGACACCCTTCCGAAGCCTCAATTTATTTCTCAGCCCCCATTCCTTATCTGACAATTTCAGTTTTGAAAAAATATTCCACTCTGCTATCTATACTCCTTACCTCAAAAGTCGCAACGCCTTGCAAACAGTAGTTTCACAAAAGTTTTCGTCAATAGGAGACACTTCCAAAAAATTCAAAGCACATCTAACAAATTGTGGATGTCTAGAGATGATGAGGTGAGCATAATCTTCTCTACACATACACATATTCGCCAGAACATTGAATATTCCTCCATTGATAGTTTTGTCTTCTGGGTATCGCCTCATCAGAATGGTCAGCGATGCTAAAGTGTTGTTGTAATCTATCTGAAAAAACAATTCAAATCATTCATTTAGTAAAAATCATCTGCAATATTCAGAATGAAATAATCCAAAACTGAACTGACTAAATATTACGGTTCAATTTGGTGAAAGAAATAATTCATATATGATATCCAGAAATTTTAAGATCATAATCCAAACTCATTTGTTTGACAAGATTTTTCAATTCGAATGCAAACGTTATTCTGAATTTCAATGAAATTGAAAAGAATACGCGACGCAATTGTGATACATCTAGCTGCGTCCAGTAGGTCGGGTGCCGAATATGCGATTTCAGTTAATAGCATGATAGATTTTGACAATGAAATATTATTGTAGAAAGTATGTACTCTAATCATATAATTAAAAGTTCTGTCTTTGATAATTGCACTTTCAAAAAAAATCTCCTTTTGAAATACCTACGAATCATTTATCATGCTGATTGCTCTCAAGGTACTGCTAGATAACATAAATTTCGTTCGATATGGAAATTCACCTATATGATTCCAATTTCTTGTGCTAATTGTCACTCTTAATATCTGCAATGAGTGACCATCAGTCATGTGCTATTTTTCTTAACACAAAATGTGTTGAGAAAAATAGCACACTGACGGTCACACGGTCACTGAAATAACAAAATCGAAGTTCCTAGTGACAAAAAAAGGTTGCAAGCAAATAATGATTGGTACTTACTGATCTTCTGATTACGGAGCGCTCACTCAGAAAACGTTTGCTATGTTCATCTTCCATTACGCAATTTCCTACGATGCTCAAGGCAACGTCGATTGTGTGCGTCTCATTCGTTTTTAATATCTGCAAAATATCCATGAAACAATTCATCTCCTTAAATTGCGAAATTTGTTGTTGTTGTTTGGGCCATTCCAAATATCTTCGAAGAGTGGTTAATATTTTGAAAACGTTCGTGTCATCACGTTTCTTCTTCAATTCTCTGAGTAGTTCGTAGAAATATTTCATATCAGTCTTTCCTGCCATCTTTTCTCCAACAAGTTCACTCACTATCGTAATACTGCAGTAACTAATCACTTGTATTCTGGAAGAGTACTCAGAAACAATTGAAGTGAAACGTCATTGCTGAATCTTAAATAGGTACATTCAAATCTAGGTACTCGGAAGAAGAAATCTTGAGCCTAATGAGGATACATTGCCCATGAATTTTACCTGAGAACTGGTGCAATTCTACACTTCGTGCGGAAACCATTCGTATTCGACATCATGTCGTTCGAAATATTCGAATATAATCATTTACACTGAGAGAGAAAAAAAATGAAAGTTGATATTGTTCGTTATTTGAAGAAATTAATTGTTCACTGAGCGTGAAGATCCACTATTCCATTACAATGAAATACCAAGTTTCAAATGTGTCCTCTGATGCTTAAGAACTTAATGTGAGCTTACAATTTATACAGTTGCATAGCTCAGAGAAGCATAATTCAACAACAATGAATAAAAATTGAGAATATGTAAATAGGAAAAATATCTTGGTGATCAATATCAACTCACCTAATCGCAACTAATATACATGTACAAGTATACATATACGTATACATGAACACAGTTGCTTATTTATTACCGACGAATCAATTGCACATTTGAAAATTGAAATTGAGAATATTCATTTGAAAATTCTTTCAGTGAATGAGGCTCAATATAAGTACGTTTTTTCATATTGATACACTCATCTCGAACAAATTTTACAGTTTCAGCTGTTTACGTCGTTCAGTATATTGGTGAGAGGTATAAAAATGTTAGAGGTATTTTGCGTGTCCGGCGATTTTTTGCTATCAAATAATAACAAACTAATGCTGTAGCATTAGTTTGTTATTATTAGAATGAAGAATTTTTGGTTTGATGATTTAGCAACATTATTTCTCAGAAGATTTACCTGCGAATGAAAATTCGAGAAGCAAGAAAGAATCGAAAAATTGTCGGGAGTCGGTCGGTCCGGTAATTAGATATAGTTTTTCGGTGAAAGTCAGTATGGCGTGCTTTCGATCCGTTATTCATTAGTCTACATGATGGTGTTTTCCCAACTCCTCCTTTCCTTCCCAAAGCTGTTTTCATTATCATCAGAAGTCGAGAAGACAAATTACGGATTGAGTGAAAGGTAAGAATTTTCTTCATATTTCTCACAGAACATAATCGGGATGTTCTAGAAAATAAACATAACCACTTAAGTGTTTTATTTCGACAGGAAGTGAATAATATAATCTTGGTGCCAAATAACTACAGTGACGCTGTCCTTTTTTCATCTCCCAACGAATTATATTCACTTCCGGTATTATATTGATGTGCAACAAATTTGGGAAGCATTTAATTTTTTTTATATCGAAGTTCATGGTTCAACAAATAAGTGTCATGGCATCAAATATTCCCGATTTGTTATACAGCTGTTTATTTCGAAATGTTTTATTTGTTTGCTTGATACGATTCTCGAATTCCCTCTGTGAATTGTGTCCAACTCGATGGATAGGTAGAAGTTGGTGCTTAACTCGCTAGAGTGTCCCAAAAACGTACGTGTCATGACTGATGAGGTTTCACCGGTTCATTTTTTCCATTGTTGACAGCAGAAATAGTGGAGTGATCGTCGTTTTTTGGGTAGTCTATCCAAATGATCCATACATTATGTGTGACTACACTCACTTTACAAAACAACATAATTTATCCTTGTAGGTGGACCATCTATCACATCGGAATTATTGCTATTGCCGCTGGAATCATTGTAATGGCAATACTGATACTTCAAGTCATCGATATCACTCTATAGTTTTTGTGGTAACTCATCCCATACTTTTCATGTGATGCACACCCAATTAACACCTCTTTCGGCGTATCAGTAAGTTGTTCATTACTCATTTTTCGTTGAAGTGTGTTCTGTGGAATATGCGATCAATGAATGACTCATCCTCTTAATACTCTCCCTGTCCCGCGCTGATGTTATTTCCAGGTCTTGTTCTGGAAAAACATCAAACACAAATGACTATACCACACTGTGTTGAATTGGTGTTCACGTTCATAGTTATATGTAATGAAACTGATAGGATTTGAACCCCTATGAAGAGGGGGTAATCATCAAAACTATCAAAATATTTCACTGAAGTGTCACTTTTACTGTATGCTACCCAATGTGTTCTTGACCATGTGGACTATCCAAATTTACTATGGCTGATTCATATCGGAGTGATCGTGATTTTGATGAATTGTCACTCATATACATTCCCCGAAAATATGGAATCATCATTTTCTCAGAGTGATAGTTGAGGTCGACGTTAGAGAGAGCTTTTTGAGGTAGCAAATCTATGAGTATTTTTAATTTTGCGATTCAAAATAGAGTCACAATCCTTCACGGTGAGGCTTCAAGTAGATACCCCTTTCTTGTTTAACTAGAACAATTGCTTCCATGAGTTTATTATGTCGATTGATTCAAGATAATGCAAAATTCATTGTGCTGTTCAAACAAGACGATATGAATCTCAATCATGATTTTTCCGACCACGCGTCACCAGATGTGTGACATACAAACAACTTTAAGATACATGTGCGAGATTTTGGGAAAATAAATATTGATTTTTTGTTATCGCTAAGGATCGAGAAGTGCTAGATGGACATTATCGAAAAGGATTCGATGTTTTCATATATCCTTGACGTTCTTGAAACAATTGAATCATTTGAGTGCTACATAATGTAGACGACACTTCATTGTACATATTCTTGGAATGAATACATCATGGAGGAAAAAATTATGATGAAATATGTTTCGAAAAGAAAATTTATTTGAAGCAACGGATGCCGTTGTTAGGTAATCAATTAGCGCTGGTGAGAATCTAAGAGACTATAATAACACCTTTGAAAGCAATATCTGCCAATACTAGATGAAAGTAGAGTAGCAACAATGGTTTTGGGGCGGAAGTGGTCGCCATGTTGGATTTAGTGTTCAGCTCGAGAATCGGGTTAGCGGCGACGGAATTGGCTTTCATGTTTGAGCAGAAAATTCAAATCAGTATGTTATCGTTAGTGAGTGGAAAAGAGACTTGTGTGACGTAATCGATGCATGAGAGGATGCAACAAGTATCGGAGAGCTCAATTGAAGGATGACAGCGCGATTGAATTATGAAAATGATGTCATAATAATGATGAAAGAAATATCGGATTGAACAATAAAACATGGTGGCGAGCATCTAGTGGAGTACACAGCGTATGTAGCGTTGGAAAAAAAATCATGGTTGCTAACGTAAAATGAAAAACATGATTGCCATCAGTGTATAGAGTGTGACAAAAATGATGTATTTTGTCACATTTAAAAAACATGACGTCAATTTGTACAGGGTGTCTCAAAAGCATATTATTTTTAAAAAACTTGTTGGTTCAACGGGGCTCTAACGTTACAGCGTGCGATCCCAACGAGAAACTTTATTCAAAAGTGTTGCATAGAAAATGGGGGAGCAGAGTATTCAGCAATTGAATTTCAGAATGCGTTGTTTTACATGCGTCTCAACGTTCGTTTTCGTGTTTGAATACATCTGTCATTTGTAAAATGTTAAGTGGAAAATGGGAGAGTGGGGGGATGCAAAGAAGATACGGGCATAGGGGGTTATGAAGGGATTTCGGAACGTTTTCGTGTAACGATTTTGTTTTCATCATCTCATCATCAGGTGATTAGGTTGGATAAAAAAAGAAATGAAACATTTTGAATATTCATTAAACATTTTCATTTTGATAGTATATCACAAAGCCATTTGTATAGAATATCTGCATTTCGAAGACTGCAATTATATTTGGTTCGGTTGTGAATGTGATACAAACAAGGTGAGACACCATCTTTGTTATTGTTGTCGAATGTGGGGACCATCTACGAGTAGGGATTCAGTGTATGTTCTGGACACTTCAAGGTCGCTCGTCATTGGTATGTGTTTCAGAGAGAGACTTCGTCACCTTCCCTTCGTCTGGTACTTCGGAATTGACTACACGTATGATGAATAAGTCGAAACTATTCAAAATACTTGACGCACCTGAGATACAAGTTATTGATATTTCTCGTGCCTAATCTCAACAGTACGGGAGCGATAACTGAAGTCAATCAATTCGCCCCGAAGCGCCAATTAATTTTTTTTCTTCTGATGATTCATAATTTGTATTACATTTTAAATATTGAAGAAATTGAGTATTTATAGTTAACTCATGTGAACGCAGTATCACATACTTGAAATCGACGTACGCAACAGTACAAATATGTCCGAAGCACAGAAACGTGGCTACGATAATCTCGCAGATTGTTTCTGCTATATATGTGGCCAGTTTACTCCTAAATCGCAAAAACCGCCAATTAATCAAATGACCAAAGTAGCCCACCATAAGTATTTTAGATTTGTTGTTGGTGATCATGATCGGGATTAGGCTCCTCTCTGTATTATCGTTATATATTTTTTTGACTGTATCCATATTGAGTCGAATTCCTAGAACTCAAATTCATCCACTTGAAACTTGGAATTCCAAAAAATTTCATGAAGAAATATTTGATGGTCAGTAGACATTGTTAGTTTATGGTTTAAACACACTTGTTACATTGTCATTGTGGAACTGTTGTTCGAGACTTGAGATGTTAAGATTCATTTGAGTAAAACACCTTCAAGTGTACATACACTAAAAGACTAACTGGTTACCATAGACATCCAAGGTTCAAGTGCAGTGTACATTTCTCTGGTCTAATAATAATTTTGTGCATCTCGTTTTCACGAAACGACCCCCACGTCGCTTCAAGTCGCTCAAGGGGTGAATATCGAAGCTCGCCACTGAACCCACCTGTCTTCCAAGAGGTGAATATGGAAGCCCTATAAAAGCCACCAAATAAAACAAGAATAGGAGCCCACCGTTACCGAGACACAGACCAGTTCCGTAACCCACGTCAGTGTCCAGACCAGGTACACCATCTGATTTGGTGAATTGTGAATATTTTTGTCAAAATCGAAACATTCATTTCATAATATACCATATACATTTGGACATTGTTTTATTGTTTTGATCAACATAGAAGGAAGTTACTGTTGTCTATTCGAAGGATAGTTTGAATTTTTATCCTTTTATATAATTCTGGCGCCCAGCCTAAATTAATTTCTAGACCCTTTCCTGACACAACATAATCTGAAATTGGCAAGTCAGTCCAAAGAATACCACTCCAAACTCCACTGAATTAGCCTCGCCAATCTGAAGTAACTTCTTCGTTATACACATTCGCATCCAAGTTGGCGTCATCAAGAGATGAACAATGTTGTAGCTTCCCTTGTGCAGCTGCAGTGTTTGAGATAAAATCCAAGCAGTACTACAGTTTCTTGTTTTCTTTTTGAAATGGAAGTATATCTTTGAAGTGTTTTTTTTTCGAGTTTTGTTTTTTTTGGACAAAACATAAGCACTACAGGATAAACTTTGGGGGGCTCTCAGAACGGTGCCTGTGCATTGGATTTGTATCGCTGAAGATTTAATCCATTTGGAAAAACATTCACAGGAAGTCGCGTATTTCTGGTATATACCGCTCTTGGTGGAATCAAATGTGCCAAGTCTGTTGAACACTTTCCGTGAGAGTATTTATAGAAAAGAGGGCTATCTCCAACATTTCTTCGATGTTCTAGACTATTAAGGTTGCAAGTGATGTTTACGTCTCCAATCGGGCGGATGGCCCTTTTCTATATGAATCCAGCAGCTTCATAGTATGCTTAGGGGTGGAGCTTCATATAAAAGAACAATGCTGCAAAGGTCTGACCTGAGCATTATGAAACATCAAGAATTGCTGAGGAGTGTATAGTTTTCTGGTTTGGAACAGTGTTCCGAGTTTTTGACGAGTAGCCTCTACAATTGCAACGACATGATTGTACCAAGACATGTTGGTGCCCATCTACACCCCCAACAAGCTTGGAACACTGTTCCGAACCAGAAAACTATACTCACCTCAGTAACTTTTGATGCTTTACAAAGCTCAGATCAGACCTTCTATGAAGTATTGTTCTAATGTATGGAGCTCCGATCCCAAGCATATCCTGAAGCTGCTGAATTTCATCCAGAAAAGAGCCATCCACCTGATCGTAGACGTGAACATCACTTGCAACCTAGATAGTCTGCAGCATCGAAAAAAAGTTGGAGATTTGTCTCTCTTCTATAGATACTTTCATGGGAAGTGTTCAAGTGACTTGGCACTTTTGATTCCATCAAGAGCGGTATATACCAGAAATACGCAATGGACTGTGGCTGCTCATCGTTCTGAAGTTCAACTCAGTTCACCTTTAGGGACTCTTTCATTTGGAGAACTGCGTTCATCTGGAATAAACTTCCTGAGAACGTTTTCTCAAATGGATTCAATCTCAAGCGATTCAAATCAAATGTGAATCGCTACTTTCGCACAGGCATCGCTATCAGAGCGCCTTGAAGTTTTTCCTGTAGTGCTTGTGTTTTTTCCGTAAAAAACGAACTCATTGAAGCACAAAGCGGAAGTGTCTGTCCTGACATTATTTTGTCCGGTTCAGAGACATTCATCTTTTTGAAGAAAACCGATGCCTGGGTTTTCGAGACATTGAATTGAACCTGTTTACTTTCACTCCAATTCAAAAATACTTGTAGATCCTCATTGAGATATGAAACCTCCTGCTGCCGGTGAATATGTCCTGAAATCCAAATAGAATGACGAGACAAATGAGATGTCGTCAGAAAGGCAATATATTGGATTCTAGTTTTTTTTTCGATAAGTCGTTGATAGGAGAGGATATGGATCCCTGGGGAACACCAGCGTAGATGGTAAAAATATTCGAGAGATATCCATCGACAGCCATAGCATCGAAGTTTGGCCAGCAAACTCTCATGCCACACATGGACTTAGAACTATCAAGCGCAACAGCTCTTGACTCTCCATGATTTTCTACTACATTATTCCAAATATGGGTGACAAACGATAGAAGGTCACCTGTGTTCAGTCTTCACATAATAATGATAATGAATAAAGAAAATGACTGTTGAAAGTTATGTACACGGTATGTGCTTGAAACAATATTTAAATGGAAAAAGCAAACACTTTCGAGTCGATTCTCTCGATATCAGGCTTGAAACAGAAACTTCAATTTGAGCCACTTTATTAGGAGGTAAACATGGAGATAAAATAATGCGACCAAATTCGTATCAACTCACACACTTAGCATTGTTCAACACTCTTGGCATTATATCCATCATTCACATGCTCAAAAGAGCAAATTTTCTCGAAATTAAATAATTGCTCAGGCTCTTCAGATTCATCAGATGTGAAACTCCTTTTGACATGGTTACTGCTATTTATAGTGGATTATGAATTTATTTCTTGAACACACTGGTACTGTTTTGCAAACTTCTTCTCTTTTATATCTTTTAAACTTTCAGAAATCCTGGGAATCTAGTTCACGATTTATTCATGGTTTTGCAATTATTTGGGTTAGTTTAGAAATGTATGAATTATATTTTTGCTGGCAATATTTTATGAAGTTCGTTGTCGTTTATCACCTCATTTGACTTGTTCAATTAGAATAGCAACTAGTACCAATAATCACGTGACAAAAATCTTCATAAAAAGTGAGCGTTCTATTTGTTAACGGAAATTCTTGCACGAGAATTTGTACTGACAACATGTAGATGGTTCATCAAACTTGTACTACATTTCATCTATTCCGGCGACTTGTTGTGTTTTCGTGGTGAATGATGCTTATTATTATTTCCGGAAATGGGACAGACCTGGTGAATATTTGAGCCGTGGCCGAGTCTACATTCTAAGAACAAGCCGTCCACTATGCGAAAGTAGAAAAGTAAAAAATTTTTCCAGGTGACCAAGCTAACCACTAATCTTGAATCCATGTGATCAGAAAAGATTCTAAACTTTTTCTGATTTGGTAGCACCTCTCGTGCTACTAAATTCAATTGAAAAGTGATCTTTCCTGCTGAACGATTCCAAATGCAGTGCATTTTTGTCGTGGGAATATAATTAACATAATTATATGTCATTAGGACCATGAAGGAATGGGCTTCAGATCGACGCCACATTACTACATTCAAATAATCAAAACTCGTATTTGGAAATAATTCATTATTTGACACTCGATAATGGGCTATCAACAAATTAAATGAGTTTTGATTAAAATAAATATTCAATATACTGAATAAATATATTACTTTGAGCGGAATATGGGTAATACCTATAAATGTATGAATGAGTAAATAAAATGTATGAATCAATTCATATATCACGGATAGTTGAAATACTCGTTTGCCGGATACTGGTTATCAGGGACGTAAAGACTCAACCAAGTGCCATAAGAAGAGTAAGTCAACTCTTCCACTACAGTGGATTTCAAGCTCTGCTCATATCTCTGCAAATTTTTCTCCAACAACTCAGAAATGTCCTCTGCGAGTTCCTCTGGGCACTGCAGGTCGAATAATTCCTGAAACATACTCTCTCTAGAACTATCGTCGCCCTCGAACGTCAGGGCGAATCTGATGGCATTCCTCCTGAGCTGTCGCAGTCCTGCCTGTAAAGAACATTGGTAGATGGCGCTCACAGTGTTTGACTCCATCCTGAAACAATTCATCCATTCACAGAGGCAACTGCACAGCTCCGTCATCAGGAAACGGTCCGACAGCAGAAGAGCGTCCAACAGATCGTCGAGTTCGTATTCCTCAAGCCTCGGATTTTCGAGAAGGTTCAGGACTCTCTGGAACGTTTCAGAATCGACATCGTGGAGTTCAGCCTTATCTTCAGTGTTCTCCTTGAAACGTCCACTGAATAGGGCGGAAAAATATTCAGATTTTTCCATCAGTAGCGCGTACTTTGCTTGAACTATCGAACCGTCGTCCAATCTGAAAGATGCCATTTTTTCTGGTTGGTC
>WOGR01014355.1:0-12020 GCA_015342045.1 Leptinotarsa lineolata | reverse complement strand
CTATAGAACATCAACATCTGAAGGATTTTTAATAAAAATATAGATAATTATGAAATGCTCATTGGGCGCTATTAAACGTAGATGGCTAATGACGCCCAGACTAGTGCGTCAATTAACGCCCTGAAATTAAGTACAACATTATAGCTTTAACATGAATGAGATAAGTATTCAACTAATTATTATATTTTAAGGTCTATTCACAGTATCAGAATCAGTCTTACAATCCTTGGAATTTTGATACGTTTTATATTTATTCGTAATTCGAACAAATAAAGTCTTCGTCATGTTTCGTGAGGCCAATACACTCCTCATGGTACCACTTTTTACAAAATTTACATTGTCTCATGTCCAATTTGATGTTTTCATGACATGCATAGCAGTACCAATGTTCTTCTGTATTGTCCTTTTTTTCTTGTTCATTGATAATGCTCTTAACTCTATTCGGAAACCTATCTATTGTTTTTATGGCTTCATTTTTCAATATAATCTTATCTTTCTTGTTTTTCTCATTTTCTTCAGTATTGGTACTCTTTGTTTTCTTTTTATCTTTATCTTTTTTGTCAAAGAGATCTTTAATAATACGTTGACACTTATAATTGATAGATTTCTTTCGTGGACGGTTTGTGTTAGTTATAGTGTAATAAGGAGTCGGCAAAAGACTTCAAATTCTGTTTTATTGCTTGGTTTTTTGAAATTTGATAATGGAACATTATCTTCATCTGAAAAACAAGACTCATCATCATCAGGGTTTGCTTTTTGATTGATTTGATTGATTGACGTTAAAATAGGCTTTTTCCCAAAACGTTTGATTTTTTGACCTGTTTTTAAATGATCTCTTAAAGTTCTTCGCGGAATATTATACTTTGTTGCTGCTGATCGCTGAGTAAAATGACCTCTTTGCTCAGCTTCAATGGCAGCTTTCATGGTGTTCTCAGACCATGACTCCCCTCTTCTCTTACGTGTGGAATGGGATGGATTCATTTCCCCGATCTGTAAAAAGCAAATCATTATGATACATATAAATTTTCGCCTTGTATAAATGCGCCCACTTAAGGATAATAGCGCCCATACAGGCTTTCTTTTAGCGCCCAAGCCTCACTTAACGGGGCGATATTACCCGAATAGTACCTTCTACCTAGTTATAATATTTTCACACATAATTACAAACAAATCCATCAAATCGTCAATGGAATATGAAATAAAGGTATCTAAAATGAACGCTAATCACAAAATTAGAAATATAACTTATAGAAAATAAACTAGAACTCACGAATTTGTCGAAGTATTTTTTATAATATCACCGTGCACTATCGGCATCATTGAGGTGTTGTTCGCAACTGAGTATTTGGTGGCGTGAACCGAGCCGCGCCGCGTCCGCGCCTTCCTATTGATTTATTCTATGTGTGTGTGTGAAGTTTAATGTAACTCGTGGGGCATTATCTCCGATTTTTAGCATTCGGGCGTTATTACACATTGGGCGTAAAATGCCATACCTACCTCATAAGAAGAGCCCTAAAAAACAATTCCTAATTTTTCGTCTGAAACCATCCGGATTGAACTCATCATTTAGAGATTTACCTTCTAGAAGTTTTCTGGAAAACTAAATTACATATATCCCGCAATTATAACTATCACGCTGTAAGACATGAGGATAATATTGTATTCCCCAGATGAACGCATCAAAAACAAAGATTTTGAAAGGAATTGTACGTTCAAGTGAAACACAGAGAGATTGAATTTAATGATGATTGGTTTCGGGGGCAAATTTCAGACAAAACAAGTAGTTTGTGACCTGTTTAATAATAAGTACCCTGATCGACCAATTATACAATCAACTGAGTAGCTAACAAATAACGGCAGTTGGACCATGTGAAAGATAACGTCAGAAAAGTTCAATCGACAATTTCTGAAGACACACAAGTGGACGTTCTGTTAACAGTACAAGAAAATTCTCACATAATTTAGACGTGAAGTTGCATTGCAGCACTAATTTAGTCAATATTTCATTTTAAAGTATCTTAAAGAAACAAATGGCATTCATACAAGATTCAAATGGTTCATGGGGTACTCATCGTAGATAAGAAACTACAAATTTTTAACTTTCCTAACAATAAAAATTCGTATCAGAGTCGATACGGTATGTCACGCTAATTTGATGATTTACTCTGTTAGTACATCGTTTTGAATGGTCTTTTACAAAATTTCATGGAGGTTCTCTGCGTAGATTGGAAAATATGAATTTTTAATTTTCCTAACAATAAAAATTCGTATCAAAGTCCATACGGCATGTCATGCTAATTTGATGATTGACCCTGTTAGTACACCCCTCTGAATGGTCTTTCACAAAATTTAATGGGGGTACTCATCGTAGATTGGAAAATACGAATTTTCAATTTTGCGAACAATAAAAATTTGTATTACAATCCCTTCGGCATTTCACGCTAATTTGATGATTGATCCTCTTGGTAAACCCCTCTAAATGGTTTATTACAAAATTTCATAGGAGTACCCATCATGAATTGGAAAATTTGATTTTTTCATTTCCCTAAAAATGAAAATTCGTATCAGAGTCGGTACGGCATGTCACGCTAACTTGATGAATGACCCTTTTAGTAGACATCAGCAAATGGTTTTCCACGAAATTCCATGGGGGTACTCATCGTAGATTGGAAAATATGAATTTCAAATTTTCCTAACAATAAAAATTCGTATCACAATCCGTACGGCATGTCACGCTAATTTGATAATTTACCCTCTTAGTACACCCCTCTAAATGGTCTTTCACGAAATTTCATTGGGGTACTCGTCGTAGATTGGAAAATATGAGTTTTTTATTCTCCTAACAATAAAAATTTGTATCAGAGTTGGTACGGCATGTCACGCCAATTTGATGATTTACCCTGTTAGTACACATCAGCAAATGGTTTTCTACGACATTTCAGGAAGGTACTCATCGTTAATATGAAAATACGATTTTTTCATTTTCCTAAGTATAAAATGTTGTAATTAAGGCGATACGCTACGTCACGCTGATTTAATGATTTACTCTGTTAGTGCACCTCAGTTAAAGGTATTCCACAAAATTTCACGGAGTTCTCGTCGTGATTTGGAAAATACGAAATTTTGGCAGAGAGTAGGAAGTATTCATCTTTAAAAAAATAATAATGCGTGTCAAAATCGATACTGTTAATAGGCATCCTATGCCTACTCAATACGGTTATGGAAAATTATCAGTGAAAAATTGTATTTCAAGTTCTTCTCTGTGTATATACGTTTAGAAAATTTTTCTTGATTTGTTCGGCTCAATTGTATGATATTGCCCAATTAAATACCAGCCTTAGATTTATGAGAAACTTGGCAACACTGCTTACAATTTTTCCTCTATCCCGAAATCAACAGTCATCACGTCAGTAACTGTGGATGGAAAAGCGTGGCTAACTTCATATTAATCAATTTCGACACAAACGCCAGCCACTTTGAGCTCTACATCTCCTCGAAAAGTAAGTTGAGGAGGAAAATCGAGGCTTTGAGAAGGGCAAAAAGGAGAGCACCTCCGAAGAAACGGAAGTTATTCCTCATGGACTTTAACTATCTCTGTGATAAATTTCCGAACATGCCGCTGGTAGAGATTGTAAAAGCTCAGGCAATATTGAAAGACAGAAAACCACGAGGTAGAAGGTATTCGGATAGCTATAAGTAGTTTGCGTTAACCCTTTATTCCTTGGGTCTTCGGGTTTACAGCATTATAGGTAAACTATTGAGTCTTCCAACTGAGAGAAGCTCACAAAAGATGACTGAAAAACTTGTTTGCCGACCGGGATTGGATAATGAGCCAATATTCTCAGCTGTTGAACTAAAGGTTGAAACAATGCTGCCTCAAGACAAACATTGTACGATTTGTGTAGAAGAAATTACTTTGAAATCTAACTTGTTTTACCATACTGGTCGTGACGAAATTGTTGAACTGAGTGATGCTGGAAGTGATGAAGAGCATATTTCAATCGCTCATAATGCTCTAGTTATGATGGCAAGAGGTTTGTTCTGTAATGAGAAACAACCAATTGCTTATTGTTTCATGAGTTCACAGGTTGAGGCAAGAACGTTACATTCTGTCATTGAACAGTGTGTATCCAAATTAACCAGCTTGGGTTTACATGTGGACAGTGTTGTGAGTGATATGGGGTCAAACTTCATCGAACTTGCTAAGTCTCTTGGAGTAACCTCAGATAACAGGTACTGAATTTGAGATAGCTGGCACGAAAATGATTTATTTATTCGATAATTGTCACTTACTCAAAGCCACCAGGAATAACTTGAATGAAAATGTATTTTGTTTTGATGGCAAAAGGCATTCTGGTCGTATTTGAAACAATTTTATAATCGTGATAAGCTGAAGTTTGATAGGAGTGCACCAAAACTCACTTATTTCCACATTCATCCAATAAACTTTGAAAAAATAAAAGTGAGGTGTGTGGCTATTTGATTAAAAAAACTCTCAACGTTCATACCTGTCACATATGTGCCGACTTTTATGAAGAATGTGGAGAATTAGATGTGATTATTCACGTATTATAAAGCTTATGATTGCGATAAAAGTATATATGGTGGGTTGAGGGTTCCGAGTGAGTCTTATAATTATATTTATAAATTAGAGAACGTTTCTCCTTCATGTTTGATAAAATTAGTTGTACTCAGAGAATTTCTCATTCATATTTCAACACTTTGAAAAATATATAATTTTTTCACCCTTGCTCTAAATTTCCTTATTCATACGTATTGAAACTGTTCATTAGATAAAGAATATTTTACTGCTTGAAATATACGAATATAAATTCCAAATTATAACTAAATATAAAAGAAATAGAGAATTGACTATTCTATCACATTTATAAATATATTTTCAGTTGAATCTTTATTGTTACAAGTCTCAATAGTGCGTCAGTGATCATCTGTTATTAGTTTTGCGGCATTGTTATATTATTTTAGGTTCAAATATAGTTTAGGTTATATTATGTATGAATCTTTACTGGAGTTTAATCCCAACACCAAACCGTTATTTTTAACACCTCGACACGTGTTTCGATCACCAAGTGATCATCTTCTGTTTAGTTTCTATTAAAAAATGTTATCACTTTCAATTTTATTGCAAAAATTAAGATAAAATGAATTAAAATCATGTGATACACTCGAAAACTGAATGAAAAACGTAATGAAAATGTAGAATACGAAAAAGAACTATGTATGTTAATGAACTAAATGTTCAAAATGTTTACTGCGAACGTCTTGGCAACATCCTAATCTCAAATAAAACTGTCTTCTAACATTATTCAATACATTAGGCGTGACCGACCTAATCGCCAGCGTTATTCGTTTTTTAAGTCATTTAAATCTGAAGGTTTAGTTTTGTACACATTGCTCTTTAATCCCCATAAAAAGAAATCTAATGATGAAAGATCAGGTGATAGCGCTGGCCATTCAATCGATTCTCACCTTCCTATCCACCGATTGGAAAATGTTGTATCGAGGGTCTGCCGGACATCAACTTGGTGATGTAGTGGTGTTGCATCCTGCTAAAACCGTATCGTATTCACTGGGGTTTCCTAGATAAGGATATAAATTTGCTGAACTTGTAATGACATTATCGCCATTTAAGTTGCCCTCAATGAAAAAGGGACCAATGATGTGGTATGTTACAATCCCTGCCCAAACATTAACCTTTTGAGGGTATTGCGTGTGTTCTTCTCTCATCCAGTGAGGATTTTCCGTTGACCAGTAGCGGAAATTTTGCCGAATAGCATGACCGTTAAGAGGAAAAGTACGCTCATCAGAAAACATAACGTTTTTCAACTGGATAATATTGTTATCCAACATGTCCATCATTTGCTCACAAAAATAAGTTCTGCTATCAAAATTGTTTTCCATGAGCTCCTGAGTATAGGGATGCATTTTCTTCTAATATGTTTACTATTGATGTATGGCTAACATTGAACGTAGTGGATGCCTGTCTACTCGATGTGTGTGGGTTTTTCTCAAACTCAAACTCAAGCATCACATCTAATTGGAGTTCATCACTCATTGCATTGGCCGCTGTTTTTTTATCTCCCCACATGACCAAACTCACGAAACTGCTTCTCTATTTTGCTTATTGACCTTGAGATATGGGCGGTAAATTAGGAAATTCCTCATGGAATAGCGAGCTACTTCCTGTTGTGTTTTATCTCCGTAACCAGTCATTTGTTAAACTGTTATTTCATGCATTTCCGTTAATCTAACCATTTGTCAGACTTGAAGTTAGCGAACTTCAAACTCACATTAAAATACTGACAACTAATGTTGTAACATGAAAAACAATTTAACAAGGCGTTTTGACTAACGTTGCTACGGAAATTATCAACAGTTTTTAAAAGGATACCATAAAAAACATTGCTATGGTATTTGCTTACTTTCTTATCATCAATACCTAAACATGAAATAAGTTATGAGTATATTGCAATAAGTTTTGAGTGTATTTTATCGAATTTCGGTAACCACATAATTTAAATTTGATTCATCTCAATTGTTGCTATAAACTTGGAAGCGATAACATTTTTCAAATGATATATCACAAGCCTATACTTTCCATACCTTCTACCTTCATCCCCGTCATTCGACGAGGGATGAAGGTGGGGGTAGCATGTTTCCGTTGAAGTGTGTCAAATTATAATTTGAATTTGACGTGTTTCGGGATTTTTTTTAAATATGTACAGGAACCGAAATAATGAATTCATTACATTTGGCTTTTACACACTATATATACCGGGTGTCAACGAATCTATCAGATTTGGTACAGGTAAATGTTATGTGAAGTGGAGAGTTTTCATATATTTTTCACTTTCCGATCACTTCCGGTTTCACGATGGCTCCGGTTCTGAATGTTTAAATGGAACACCCTGTATATTGTAACACTTTTGGATTTCTGAGACAATTCTGGATCAGAATGTGACATTTCAGAAAGTTTTTACGCCTACTCATTTTTTTAGAGTCACTTTTGAAATTGCATCTAGGTGGCCATGATAGGACGTAAATTAATCTAAGGTCCTCAGGTGATATCAAAAATTTTCAATCGCGGGGTTTCAGTGACTAGTATGTCAGATATGGATAAGACAAGTTGGCAAAATTTCATTTTCGTGTCTATCTATTATTTTTCAAATGGCGACCATTTTTTGACAAGCACTTTCCGAAAAAAGGATTTTTTGACGAATCTAACGATACTAATTTATTTGCGATCGATTAAAAATAAGAACATAAATTTAATATAACTGAGGAAATTACTCGATAATAATTTATTTATTTTTGTCAAGTGTGCCACTGATAGAGATGATGCATACATAATATTTTACAGTTATTTCCATCAAGTCTTCTTTGGAGAACAAAACACTTACAGTGACAGTGACATAAGCTTTATGAGCAGAAGGTAAAAGTTTCTTTATTTTCTTTAAATTTTAGTTTAATTTTCCGTCAGAATAATGTATAGCTACTCAATGGGAAAAAATGGATATGTTGTTATTGTTTGGAGAATGCCACAGAAGTTCAAGGAATGCTGCTGAGTTGTAGGCTCAGAGATATCCCAATTGGCGACATCCATCCCTTCAGTATTTTCCGTATGTTGAAAATCGTTTTTGGAGAGAGGGAAATCGAGTGGCAAATCAGAGGTTTATCATAAATGAGGAGACTGAGATTAAAGTTCTTGCTATGGTTGAGCTTGACAAAACGGTTTGTTTAGGAGAAATTAGTCAAGAAATGCAGATTAGTCACGAATCAGCAATGAAAATACTGAAAAAGCACAGATTTTGAGCATTTAAATATCAGTTACATCAACATTTGTATGCTGACGATGGTGATAGACGAGTAGTGTTTTGTGATTGGTTGCCTAAAAATCATAGAGTTACTCCAAATTTTATCAACTTTATTTTATTCACCGACAAATAGAAGCAACATTCTTGGTACTGGGCCCAACAAAATCAACATGCAATGAGAGGGGGCGATTTTAAAGGTAGGTTTGGAGTCAATGTCTGGGATGGTATCATTGGAAATTGAATAATTGGGCCAATATTGTTTCAAGGTCGGTTAACAGAGGTTAGGTACTTATATTTTTCACGAAATTAAATCGAGAATCATCTTAATACTCTACTTTTAGCAGCAGTTTTACGGCAAATTCAGTTCCAACAAGATGGAGCAACCCCTCATAATACCATGGTCCACTATGCAACAGCCCCAGTTACTCTCGAAATTTCTGAAAAAATGATTATACAGGAATTTAGAAGTATAACGCCTCAAATGTAACGAAACGTGTTGAGAGAAACAATTGAACGAGCTGAAATGTATATTGAACAAGGAGGAATGCACTTTGAAAATTTACTGTAGTGGAATTTTCAAAAAATTAGGATATTGCAAAAAATGTAAGTGCATCGCTAAAACTATTAGTTAATTTTGTTAAAGAACCCCGCACCATTCTTATGAAAAATGGGTCCCGGTAAAATTTGATGAATTTTTGATACGACGTAGTTCAAGTCAAGCTGATCAAAAGTGTCGCTGGGCCCATTTCAATCCTAAGACTAGTTTTCGAAATGCAGGGTGTTAAAGTTGGTAATAGGCCATTTCTGGTATCTGTTTTTGGGGAACTTGTTGCAAATACATGTTTGATAGGGTGTTTGTACTACAAAAAAGAGGAGTTAGAAATATGTGTAGAGTTGGATTTAGTGATTCCTGTCGATCTTTATTCACAAGACATAAAATCTTGACCTTGCCTTCCATACTTATCTTGGAAATGGTAAAATGGTATGTCTGATGCAAAAAAATATAGTAGCGAAATTTTCAGTTCGCCTCGACGAAATACGAGAAACGGGCTCAATATAAATTTACCGATTCCAATATCAACAAAAATAGAGAGGTCTTTCATATACAATGGGAAGAAAATGTTCAACCATTTGCCAATTGAGATCAAAGGCACAAAATTTAGAAAGACCCTAAAAAAATAATGATTTCAAAGGCTTATTACTCTATAGACGAATTCTATTCAGACAGAAATTTTAACTCTATATAGAATTAAATTTTGATTTCTGTGTTTCAGTACCTACAAGTATTTGAACGGTATGACTATTTTAACTTTTTGTTTGATTTACAAATTTGACTCTGAGCTCTATAGTTTGATAATGTTTACGATGTAGATATTTATTTTTATTTTTTATGCATTCACTTTTTATATTCTTATGCTTTTCTCTTTATATTTTTTATATTCTTTTATCTATATTTATGTGTTACGTGGAATCATTTATTATTATTAATTTTAATATGTATGCGTAAATATTTTCACTGTCTGACTGACCAAATGGTCAAGTAGTAAAATAACTTAATATTCATTGAACGATACTCATTTTTTGTTGAGGAAAATCAGTTTTCAATCGATCTTCTTTTGGGTATTTTCACCTTCCACAGTTTGAAAAAATATGAAAATTATAATGGAGAACTTTATACTGGTGTAGAAAGGGCAAACTTTTTAGTTCACCCCGATAAGTTACTGTGGAAGGTGAAAANATTCATCTTTTAATGTGATATCTTATATTTCTTAGACTAGTAACACTTTGTCAATGAGATTTTATCTTCGACAATAAAGTACATTTTGATTTGATTTGATTAAATGCGATGAGAAAAAAAAGAAAAACATGCCACGAGTACAAAATAGGTAAGTATTCTTGCGCGTTAAAATTTTGATTCTGTTAGGCACAGAATAACCTACGACACACATAAAAATAGATAAGCGCATTTGTATAAAAGATTTTTCAATCAATTTAATTAATTTGTTTTAGTCATACTAGAAACTAGTAAATGCCCCATATGCCAATTTTGAATCGAATCGAATTACGATTACGAATATCGTCCGCCATGTTGTTTTTTGCATTTTCAAAACAGTCATGATTTTCTACCCGAAAAATCCCCATATACTAATTGTGATTCGAGTCGGACCATAATTACAAATTTCGGCCGCCATCTTGGAGCCAAGATATTGTTTTTGAATCAAATCAGACCATAATTGCAATTCTTGTTCGCTATTGTGGAGACGCCATTTTGTTTTATCCTTTAGTATCATAATTCGGAAGACGGAATAGTTTTTTCCCGCAAGAGGGCGCCAAAATAGAAAATTAGGTAACGAAAATCAACATGGCCGAATTTCTTATAAACTTACCTTTTCGATGATGCATCACACTTACTACTTTCACCATTCAAATTGTTTGGCTGATAGTGACCGAGGAGTGGGGGGAGTGTAATGACAGTTGGGGTTATGAAAGAAAGATGTCCCCCTTGGATTACGAATCGACGTGTTTCTGCATTTTTTTTAGAAAACATGTGTTTTGAAGATATTCGATCTGTTTCATTTTTGGTGCCCCACCCCGTATATTTGTGGTGAGTGTATCAACATGAAAAAATAAAAAATCGGTAATTGAATGTACGTACCCTGAGAAATTTGAACATTCACCTTGTTTTTTGAATAGTGCATTACCTCTAGTTTCTTTAAGGCATTTAAAATAAGCAAATATCGATATAGGTTTCTAGTTGAGATTTTGGAATGTAGCGCCCTGGTACCACTCCTGCAATGGTAAAAAAGTTGCAAATACGTAAAGAAGTAGATTGCTTTGTACATATGTGATTGCCAAAATTCCGTTCTTCTATGTCCCCTGACTTCGGGTATATGTTAGTCCATACTGAGAATTTTCAGTCAAACGGTAGTTTTTGTCGCGTGCAGTAGTTTATTTATATTTCTATCAGTTTCTAAAACTGTCGCCGTCGTCTTAAAATATTATGCGTATAAGGTAAAATATCTACACGTGGATAGCTCAAGTGAAGAGAAAAATCCCTTTGTGAGTTCACTATTGTCATTCTCCTAACACCCCCTCACCGCTTCGTCTGAATGAAACCTCTCCTAAACAAATTTCAACGGAACGGGACAGTCCTGTGCTCCCAAAGGATCGACGTCGCGAGGACTCTAAGAATGGCCATGTCCTCGGAGACAGACATAGCTCGGTCTCTTGGGGATGTTACATCTTTAATTGTATCCAAACGCACACGCGACCTACGAGAGGCTTATCTAGTCCTTCTTTTTGTTGCCGTACGTGTGGGATTAATGGGTTCAGAGGGAAAGCAGCGAGAGAAATGGTTTTTGAGATGGAAATCGGTCTGTTCAGATTTTTTCTCAAAGTTCTTATCTGGTCAGAAATAACTGCAAGGTTGGTGATATACATGGAAAGATCTCAGATCTCATATTTCAGTGTGTACAAAAAGTTATTAACCCTGATATGTAGAAAACTTCAATTACGTTTTATCGTTTACAATTAATGTGTTGCTATTTTATTCAGCTGAAGTTCTGGTTCCGAACATTTTCCACTTATCAACTATTTCAAACGAGGTTCCTATAGCATAGGCTCATCATCTGATATCTCGTATGATTTTATTTATTTTCAGAGTTTATCTTATGAAATGAATAGATGATGACATATATCTATAAATCAATATGAATAATAATGATAGCTGATTCCGAAATGAATTGATAACACTGCCTCATATTTATGGCGTGCGCCAAAATAGTTATTTTTGAATTAGGTGCGTAAAAAAATGAGTGCTTTCATAATGACAAATGAGAGTGTTAATCTCTAATTTGATCCTCCCGAATGTGCCTTGAAAAGACGAATTTTATACAGGAAATGCACAAAAATTATTGTAGAATTGTGATTGTGAATTTACATCGTTTGAAATACACAGGGCTTTTCATGTTGAGGGTTAATTAGCCGTTTCTGGCAAACTATTCAACGGATCAACCTGAAAATTCCACAGTACGCATAAGTCAATATGACCTACACGCCTAAAATATTTTAGACGAAGCGGCGTGGTCGCTTCTACGATAAAGTAGCGGCTTCTTTGATTTCTCAAATAGAACACTCCGTATATAATATCATATTATGATTCATTATCACTTCGTCAACAGATTC
>WOGR01014298.1:0-13175 GCA_015342045.1 Leptinotarsa lineolata | reverse complement strand
CTGGGAGGCTAGGTACTGATTGAATGGAGGTACCAACTATGAAATTATAAAGATTATCAGGTTTGCCGAATTCATTAATTCAAGAGTGAGATCTACATAGATCGAGTTGCTCGAGTTGGGTTTTTCATAGATTATTAATTTCCATGGCTTCCAACGAATTCATTTTCTTCCCTTTATTGCATGTGTGTAGAATTTTGAGATTATCTTTACTCATCTTGTGTTTTGTTTCTTGAAGATGTTCATACATTGTAGATTTCTTGTCCAAACAGACGTGTTCACGAAGCCTTACATCAAAATTTCTACCGGTTTGGCCTGTATAAACTGCAGGGCATTCACCACCACCACCATAAAATAAACGTCATCAATAACACAAAGTATTCTATGGAGACTATTTCAGAAGACAGTGAACTTCATATTCAATAATAAAACTGTTGTTTCCATAATTATTATAATGAAAGTTTTGGAATTGAAGTATCAATGAAATTGATATTCATACATTAGCATGATAACAATGGCATGACTTCTAAGTTATTAGGAAAAATTAAAAGTAGATTCTGCTATTTTATATTATATAATCTATCGTGTTTTTTACTTGATGAACTTTTCATAGCACTCTGACGGATTTTTAAGATTACATTTTAGTAATATGATTAAATTAAATTCGATCGAATTTGTCGAAGACATATTGTTTGTATACATAAAATACAAATTTCAGATAAAATCTCTGAGAAATCAGCCAAAATCTGTGAACCAGGTGTCATCTTCTTCAATCGACTACCTTCAGAAATCGAAACTTGTGCAAGCTAAGGAGTAACAAGGTTTTATCTTATGACTTGTTATTCCTAGCACCGGTCGGTCGGATATACACAGTGAAAATCCAAAATCCGACAGTTGGACTCGAACCAACTTCCGCATAGCGGTTTATTGAAAAGTGGAACGAAACACGTAAACCAAACGGACTTGAGTAATGGTATAGAGTTCAAGCTTTTCTTTTAAGTCATTCTTCATTCGGATCATTGAGCATAATTTTTCGTGTTACAATTGTTGAAATGTTAAACTTTAACATTTTTGAAATTCGTAAGGATACAATAAACAAAAAACTGCTGAGTAGCATCCTTTTCACTTTTTGATTGTCCTTTTTTGTAAAGAAAAGCCAGGTATGTATTTTTTCCTGGTAGAATATAACATTCACAAAAAATATTTGACAAAATTATTTATTTTCCTTCTCGATCCACAATTGAAAAGCGTATAACTTTCTCAGTGGGAATATATGATATGATCATCTTTTAGTGAGAATCTCAAGTAAATTGTGGGTAAAACAAAATAAAAATCAGCAAATCTGGATAAATTGCCATTCAGCTCGAATAAGTCTAATAATTTTATGTGGAGACATGCTTTTACTTAAACTTGGAACTTTTTTTCATGGCCTTTTCATTATTATAAGAGAGAAGCCTATATTTACTTCTTTCCAAGAAAAAATTGTATTTATTTTCAATTTTTTTTTCAAAAATATTTCCAGTTAATACAGCCGTTCAATTCAAGACATTATCATCTGGCTCCAAACTCGAAAAATGTTTTGAGATTTCACATTTGCTATGTATATTGAAAAAAATCTTTTGAATTTGGTAATGTGCCTGAATGAATCACAGCAGAAATTATATCTGGATCGGGCTTGTCAATTATTATGCCCTGCATCAAATAAATTCTCATATTAGGTGCTAGCACCAAATTTCCAAAATATATATAAAATTTAAAAATTTTATGTATGGAAACTATGAATTTCTTGTTACTCTGTTTCTGCATTGAGAAAATCTCAGATTTGATGAATTTCGTCTGTTAGAAAAATCTATTGAAATCTGTCTTTCCATTAACCAAATGTCGCCCCCCTACAAATTACAACCCTACGAAGGACTTACTTTCAATTCCTAGCACGGAAATAATGAAATGTGATGAACTGTATTGTTCCCATAATTATTATATTGTAGGTTCGTTCTTTGGAATTGAAGAGCATGAATTTCAAGATAACATGATTTCTAAGAAATCTTTCTAGAAATGGAAGAAGTGGTATCTTGGTATGAAATTGAAAAAAACAACTTTTCTCTCTTCCCGTTTTGAAAACATGATATAAAAGGACCAAAGTAATATCAAGAATATTAGGAATTCATAAATATAATCAAGGTAAAAATGATATGTTGATAAATAATTCCAGATCTTCTGTATGAGAGACATCACTCCTATCTCACTCCTCACAATTCATGTTCCAGGAGATACGCTTATCAACTGTCCACAACATTATTTTCTTACAAAACCGCGACACATGAATCACTATAATATAATAGCTTCTATATACATGTTCTGTACTAATTGTTAGTACTGAGTGCCCATAAGTAAGGAAAATAATCGACATGTTCGAGGGTGTCATTGAAGACTTTATTAAGAGATTTGAAATTTTAACCATTTGTCATGACCTTTCTGGTGAATAAACTATCTTATTTTCCAAAAAAAATGAATGTTTTCTTTGAAATCCAAGATAATTTCAACAATAACTCCAATCTTTTTTCAATGTCGAATTTGATACTCTTTTCAATTTTCTAAGAGATTTCAAGGTAAATGATGGAGAATCTCACTATATTGTTGTATTATATACAACATTTCAAATTCAAATATTGTTCTCACATACTTCTTTCAAGATACAACAATATACAAATTTTTGTTGGTGTTCTGTGGCTTTGTAAGTCGGCAGAACAGGAACTTTAACAATTTTTTTGGAAACTGAATCATTCAATAAATTCATGAATTCATGTGCAATAAATTGATAGATGTAATATTATTATGGGGAATAATCTGTTATTCATTTCAATACATCCAGTTAAAAACATGTTAATGAACCTATTCAGTTGATGAAAATGTAGAATAAAATAATAAGAGATCACACTAGTAGAAACAACAATAAAATATAATATTCCCAGTGCTCTTCTGATGAATTTCAAGTTTTGAAAATTCTATATTCGAAAACAGCTTCGTTGTTTGGAGTTGATGTCAATGGAACCAATTTATTCATTGTTTTCAAACATTTCTAGAACACTCAACCGTTAAAAAATGGCACAGTGTGAAATATTCAAAAACCTATTCAGTAATAATTGACATCAATACCAATATGTAAAAATACAACCCTAATGGGAGTTATTAGAAATTATAATTGAGATAATAACATCCATAAACTTTCATTTCACCAGAAATCATTTATATAACTTTTTAGAAATAGAGATGGTTTGAATAAATAACAACAGTTTTAACAATTTTGAGCACGCATGTTGCTAATATGACAATCACAGTTCTGGCCAATTTTTCTAATATTTCATAAAAGGAAAGAGAAAACAATGGACTCTAGAGAAATTCTAGTGAAAACTGACTAAAAAAATTTCCAACATAGTAATTTCAAAATTTGAAATATTTACCTAAACATCTGCGAATACAACAATTAGTACAAGCATAATAAAGCTGAATCACACATCCGGGTTATGAGCAATTGTTAGAGTAACAGACAAACCAGATTCTTTGATTAAATTGACGATATCACCGTGACTCAGGTGCATGATATCTATGTGATTAACAGCCAGTATGTAGTCACCAACTCTCAATCGACCACATCTCTCTGCTGGGCTATCTTCTATCAAACGTCCTGATAAAAAACAAAAAACAATTTTACAGATAAAACAGATAAACACTTATAACAAACACAAATAACCCTAAATGAACTATAACCAAACTTTTTCTCTTGAGCTCAAGGCTAATAAGGTATTGCAAATACCTGTAAAGAGTGTAAAATATGTATGAAAAGGACTATAGGTAACAAGCATGTTTGTTTACTTTCAAAAATGGTTGGGGATAACTTAGATATCAAGACGAATTGTAAAATTTCAAGTAGAATGTCCATTTTTTAGTTGTTTCAGTATGAGAACTATTTTCAGTTCAATAAGAAAAATGTCAAGTACAATATTTCACAAAATTTGAGTTATGCCTGAATCATGCACCAAACTTTCACTTTATCTTTTAGTTTTATTTTGAAAACATAAAAGGTGTTGAAATTAGGTCATTTATACAGCATCTTCAAACAAAAAGTGGCATCAGCCTGTGACATAAATGTAGGACGTAGGATTTAAACAAATTTTCTCTCACGATATTTGAAATGGCGTTCAGATTCGAAAGAAACAGTTTCAGAAAACATATTAATCGTTTGTCCTTGTTACTTACACTTTTCACAGAAAGCCAATATCAACTACACTTTTACGGTAAGCAGTCCTTAAAGAAAAAGTCATCGGCCATAGAACTTTTGTAAAAGAAAAAGTAGACGTAAAAGTATGGTTTATGAAATATCCCATTGATTTACATTTTGACAACTTTATTGAAGTAAAAGTGAAAGATAAAGTAGAAGTTTGGTTTATGAATAATTTATCAGTTACGAGGAATTCATGGCATGCAATACTCTCCTGTCTCT
Source organism: Leptinotarsa lineolata (assembly GCA_015342045.1). Lineage (NCBI taxonomy): Eukaryota > Metazoa > Arthropoda > Insecta > Coleoptera > Chrysomelidae > Leptinotarsa > Leptinotarsa lineolata. The sequence continues at coordinate 8,677 of WOGR01014298.1, read as the reverse complement.
CTTCTGAGAAAATAATCATATGGGAGTAAAGAATTTTGTCAATAAATTCTAATGAGATCAAAGAAAACAGCTCCTTTCAAAAATACCAAGTTTTGAAGTTGAGACAATGAAAGTTCAAACTGCCAAGGTTTATTTTCACATGTTGTATTGAACAAAAAGTGTATGAACCTGGAGTGATAGTGGGTATTGTAGATATAGTCCAAGGTGAGATCGCGAAAGTCTAAAAGAAGTTCATGAAGTTTTGCGGAGAAATCTGATACTCCAAAACTGAACTTCCAGGTAAAACAATCGAGTGGTATGCTAGGTGGAATGGAGCGAATGAAAAGTGGGCAAAGGCAAGTACCTCCAAAAAAATCTTAGCATTTGGAAAATTTTTTTTTGGTAGGATTACAGAAGATCAAACGTAAGTGAAAGCCTTGAAACTTCAAACTTTCAAGAAGCAATAATCATGAGCAATGTCATCAAGTTTGAGGCAAATGAAAGAAATGGCCAATTTTGGATATTCTTCAGAACATTCTACTGAACAATCTTGGAGATTACATTATAATCTTGAGTGCTTTGAAAATCAGATATAATACAATGAAATTTAATTTTTTCGTCATGAAATTCACATCAGAAACATTAATATTAACAACTTTATCAGTCCAGTCAAAAAGGTTGTGGTTTAGAATTCCAATTATGGAATACATACAATGAAGACTCACACTATACAATTTTACTGGAAGCATAAGTGCTTGCCCGCTGTGAGGAAGTAATTTTTGACGCATTTAAAAAATTAAAAGAGATTTGTCTTAATGTTATTGTTCTTATCTCAGATATTGGGATCTAATAACATCCAATTGAAAAATATCTTCAATATTTTTCTCGATAATCCATTTTTTTATGTAAATGACCAACAATTTTTTTATGTTCGATATACCTCATCTCAGGTTTGAGAAATATGCTAATGAAATATAATTAGAAATATGCTAATGAAATATAATTTCATATTATGGGATAAAACTATAACATAAATAAGTTTCATACTGAAGTAAAGAAGGTATCCAATTCGTGGGGCTCCAACTAACAGATTCTCATGTCTTTCCCAGTAACTTCGAGAAAATGAAAGTTAAATTTGCAGCCCAGTTATTCAGTGCCACTGTTTCGGCAGACTTAAAAATATAAGTTAAATTTGGAGCCCTAAGGAAGCGGATGTTACTTCAGAATTTTTTGAAAGTATTGACAACCTTTTCAACATATTCAACTCTTCTCGATGCACAGGATCAAAAAAATTTATTCTAGCATTCAAAGGTCTAGATGAGCAAATCACTTTTTTGAAAGAGTCTCTGAATACATTTGACAATCTCAATGTTGTAAATAAAGAAAATAAAAATTTTACGAACAAAGTGAGATTTGTAAATGGTTTTAAAATTTCAATTAATGCCCTACAACAATTATGGCAAGTACTACAAGCAAACAGATTTTCATTTTTATTAACAAGAAGGCTAAATCAAGATTGTCTGGAAAACTTCTTTGGCTTAGTCAGGCAGCAAAATGGCAATTTCATAAATTCAACGCCAATCCAGTTCAAAAGGACATGTAAAAAATTATTGTGTGTGAGACTATCTAATTCTGGTTCTGAAAATTGTTCAAATGACGAGAGCAGTATTTTGTTAAAAGCAATAGATCTATTTAAAGGTAATGTTTCCCTCATTTCTCAGACCTCTTTTGAACTGTCATTGGAGACGGCCATCGATACATCTCTCCCTCTCATAGATGTAGATTATCAAAAAAATAATTTATCGGAGGAAAATTTTGTTAGGTTTTTTTGCGGATACACAATAAAAAATGCTTACATATTGACAGCTGCGATATATGTAAGTCCTATTCCAATGCTTATATCAACCTCGATGATTTTTCTTTATATTGTTTTCTAAGAGCTTACGAAAATAGTAATTTAGATACATTTGGTAATTTAAATATGCCGCATGAAAATTTTGTTCATTATATATGTGTATTAGAAGCGCTGTTTCAATTAAATTTTGAATTACTTGCCACCGAAAATAATATTGTCAACTCGTTTATAAATATTAGCAACGCAAGGGAATCTAAACATATTTGTAATGATTTTCCTAAAGCTTACTCACTAAAACTCTTCTTTAGGATAAAATTATATTATATATAGAAATCCCAGTAAAACAAAACTTGTAATTTGGAAAAATCAATAAGAATTTTGTATAATTTTTCGGTCTCAAGACCTTGCTATCCAAATTATTATTTTTTAAGCAGTAAATTGTGAATTTAATTCTCTTAATATTTCAGCCTAGAGTTGCCAGTGCCTAAATTTCAACAATAAAGCAGCTTTGTTTATTGCATTATTCATATTTAAGGTATTGTTAACAAATTTTGTTCAAGCTGTTTAGTTTTGCATTATTCTCAAAAGTCTTCCAATCTGGGTTTTTTAGTAGGCCTTCTCTAATTGTTCTCTTCTAGTCCACTTATCCTTATGAAATTTAATATTCAAGAATATCTTCACTAAAGCAACCCGTATATTTAAGCCTTTTTCCATCTAAATATTTTAAACTACAAACAACTAATTTTTCAATTTTTTATTGTTTCTTGTGCCCTTTTTCTTGGGACTTATCCGCTATTATGACCCTTTCCTACCTATTTCAATCCGAACATCTTTTCTCTCCCTATAATGACCCAGCTGACCTCCTCTCTAACGAGCTAGGTAGAACATTGTAAGGTAAATTTATTTTCATTCCATTTTGAACTTTGTAAGAGTACACTCAGAATAATCCTTGTCTTTTCTTCCAGTCATTTATCTTATCTACCTTTCCACAAGAGTTAATATAATTCTTGTGTGTATTAATTATTCATACTCACGATAAAATAATCTTGGGTCTTTTTTTATTTCACATGAGTACTTATTTGCAACACATATTATATGTATCAACACTATAGAAAAAAATATTCAAGACAAAAGAGAAAGAAAACGAAACAAAATGAAAATACACATTTAAAACTGCGGTGAACATTTTTCTGAATGGTCAACGGCCTGATTTTTTTCTCGGGCTGGCCGGACGGCGATATCAGCACGTTTGTGTAACGCATGTTTTAAGGGTTGGGGTTTTTCTTGAAGGGCCGTTAAAACCGCCGTATGGAATAAGTAACTTACCACAAAATCTTCTATAATATCCTCAAATTTCATTTTTATATGAGGGCACGCCTATGGTAAAAGAACAAAATTGGTTAGATTCTACTGTGGTATAGGTTCCGGTTCATATGTAGTTGATGTAAATGAAAATAATAATTTCATGAGTTTAATTTTCGGCTGTCTCGGCAAAGAAACAGAGTTTCTTTGTCGAGACAGCCGGCCGAGAAACAGAGTTTCTTTGCCGAGAGAAATGGGAATCCTGGCGGAAATTTAATCTATTGATAACAAATCATATGAAGGAACAAAATTTGTTCAGGCCAGTCTCAAACTCCCTACACTGTAGGTTAATGGACTGACACCTATCAAAAAACAACTACTTCCCTGGCTAAAACCACGGAGGGCGTGGGATTATATCCGACATTTTTCCCATACAAGAACCAAAATATTTTATCTCGCCAACCAAGTAAGCATCATGAAGAGATAACTAAAAACATTGGGAACAGTGACAACGAAATCATTATCAGCATCTGTATTCGAACGTACCTTCTTATTATCACCTTCCCAAACTCTTTGGTGTTCAGCAAATGTCCATAAGCCACTGCTACGAATGCTCCATGGGTACATGATATCGAAGAAATACTAATGGGGTCTCCTTCGTAGAATGTCTGATATATTTCAAACTTTAATTTATCGTTCATTTTCCAAATAGAAGCTCTTGGATCTTCTTTCCTGATGGTAACCAGGTATTGATGTTCTGCTATGGTCAAAGCAGATGCCTGAAAGTTTATGTGGCAGAGAAGCGTAAACTCTATATCAAGGATTTCTTAAAGGTTTTTCAATAGAAGTTATTATAAAAAATTAAAATAAATATATTTGATCGATTTTTCACTATAATCTTAGACTTAAGCTAGATTAGTTACCACTTCATTACGACGGGACCAAACTAATCAGTGTTTCAAAGTCGATCCTCACCATTGGGATCTCAGAAACTATGAGAGATACGAAGATGGTTGAATGAAGGCAAACTTGCACATTTATCTGACTAACAATATGCCGTTGAGATAGTTTTCAAATTCCCAGTATATCCTGAGATATTCGAAAAAAACAGGAAATTTCAGAAAATGGTTTTTATTTTTTTCTGGCTTCATTTTTCGATGGATTCGAAAATAAATTGCACTTTCACGTTGCGGCTTTTTCCCTACTTCCGAACTCTCTAACAGCGTTGTGTTGAAGGTCCTCAATATTTTGATACTCCTTCTGACCATAAACTCTATTTTTCACTGTACCCCATAAGAATGTATCCATAAAATTCAAGTCTGGAGACCTTGCTGGCCACCTCCCCGGCCCATTATTCCCTATCCATTTATTACCATACCTTTCAGTCAGGTAATTCGATTCTCATCTGGTAGTGTGCGGTGGAGCACCATCATGTTGAAACCAGATGTTGTTATAGTTAGCTAAAGGTAGATTATCCAAATAGTCTTCGAATATCGACATTTAAAACGGGTGATAGGTTTCTCCATTCAGAATTCCTTCAATTAAATGGGGACCCAAAATTATATCTTTGTAAATTCCTGCCCACACGTTAATACTGTATCGCACTTGAGATCGAATTTCTCGGAACTGCCTGAGATTGTTTATGCTCCAAATGTGTTCGTTATTCCGGTTGAATATGCCACAATTCGTAAAAGTGCTTTCATCTGTTCAAATTACATTTTCCAGGAAAACAGTAAAATCAGGTCTTCTGATTGACAAATTACAAAATTCTAATTGCTTTTCGGGATCACTTGGATGCAGTTTTTGAGATATGTGTATTTTGTAACATTTCAAACCGCTTTTTTGAGATGTCTTCAAGCACTTGTTTGACAAATATTCATTTCGGAGAAAATTTTAGGTGTAGATTTCCCCGGGTTCACTTTTATTTGTAAATCATTAATTTTTATTGAAAAGGACGCAATGTCTTACTCACCTCACGCATAAGTACCTCATTTATCAATATATTCTTTATTAGTTTCCTGGTCCATTCTGTCTCTGTAATTTTTCCTCGGCTTTTCAAATGAACTAAACTTGATAGAGATTTTGATCCAATAACTTGAACATAGTTCGATGTGTTTGTCGTCTTTCGGGATACAAGTTCGAATACATTTCCGATGTCCTTACACTGTTTCTATCGTATTTGTAATAAATTTGTATCATATCTCTTTTTTCTTCATTCGTGAAAGCCATTTTTCGCCAAAAATTCAATGACTTGTGCAATAACAAAATGTCATTGAGTGTAACAAATTGAAAGTCAAATTTAGAAACATCAAAGTCAAAGCCTATTATGATGAGAATTACCGAATGGTGAGGATCGAATTGAAACACCCTGTATATACAAAAAAAATACATTGAAACAAGGTTACTCCAACTTAAAAAATATAAAACATGATCAATTTCATTGCTCCCGTGCTAGAAATTGCACTTGAAAAGTATGAAGTCAAACAAATTAAGATTTTTGAGAGATGTTCAAAATGAATAAATCAAACAATGTTGATTATTAAAAGACATTAAAAACCAATATTAAACAAAATGCTAACTTCAGAGATGATCGGGATAATATTTGAAAAAATGATAAGAAATCGTTTAAAAAACCAGATCCAAAAAACATCATAAGAAACAGGTGAATTGATAGCTTTGATCCACTGAAACAGGGAACTATATACCTTTCTATCTACTTATAGATATAGGCGCTACCTACCTATCTTTCTTAAAAGATCTGATTCTGATTGAACGATGGTAGAAAAAGTTTGCATCCAATTTTCGAGGAGATTAGAGCTGTTAACATAAACAAAGACTTCCACTTTTGGAACAGCAATTCATGAGAAGTAGAATATTTCTACTTCTCGCTCAGTAACAAATTTTTGCAACTGATTCATTCCCAGACAAAAAATTCAGGAATGTTTCTTATAACTGTGTTATGAAGTGCAGTGGATGTCAGCTGCGTCCCAATGGTAGGCAGGGCAACATTTTTGTCTGTCTCAGCTGACGATTATTTTACTATCATTTGAAATATGAAAACAGATTTGCTGACAATATTTTCTTTTCAGACATGTTCGTATAAGCAGCTGCCATTTAATCTACCACACAAGAGTCAACTGTTTTTTTTTTGCCCTTTTCCATATTGTTAACTTCATCTGACAAATTTTCAATCAGGAATAAATCCACTAGGAACAATATTTTTAGGTGCCTCGTGCGTGGGAGGCAGCTGTTGCCCCACTAAAGTAAGATGGTCTACCAGACAATTAGGTAAAGAATTCTTTGTATTATCTGCTGAGAATAAGTGGCTGACAAAACTTTGTCACTGGCTTCAGAAACATTCATAAAAAATATGATAAATGTTAGACACATAATCAACATTATATTTATGGTTCGAAAGTGAGATTGGTACAATTAGATTCTTCTACGTTGAAATCTAAAACTGGAACTCTTTTTTAGGAAAATACACAAGCACTATAGGAAAAACCTCAAGGCGCTCTAAGAGCGGTGTCTGTGCGAAAGTAGTGATTCATATTGGATTTGCATCGCTGGAGATTAAATCTATTTGGGAAAACGTTCTCAGGAAGTTTATTCCACATGAACGCAGTTCTCCAAATGAAAGAGTTTTCAAACAGTGAAGTTCGAGGTGAACTGAGTGGAACCTCAAAACGATAAGCAGCCACAGTCCGTCGCGTATTTCTGATATGTACCGCTCTTGGTGGAATCAAATGTACCAAGTCCCTTGCACAGTATCTATAAAAGAGAGACAAATCTCCAACCTTTTTTTGATGTTCTAGACTTTCAAGGTTTCAAATGATGTTTGCGTCTCCAATCAGGAGGATGACTTTTTTCTGGATGGAATCCAGCAGCTTCAGGGTATGCTTAGGGGCGGAACTCCATACATGAGAACAATAATTCAAAAAAGGTCTGATCTGAGCTTTATAAAGCATTAAAATTTGGTGAGATGTGTACAGTTTTCTGGTTCGGAATAGTTTTCCAAGCTTTTAAGAGGCAGCCTTTACAATTCCAGCGACATGATTGTGCCAAGACATATTGGCGATCATTTTAATCCCCAACAAACTTATCGAAGCAGAAAGCGGAATTGTCTGTCCTATAGTTATTTGGAAGATTTTTTTTGCTTGACGCGAGCAATCTTCCAACAAGAAGGAAAAACACCTTTCTTGTACGACAGATTGAAAAGTCTGCAAAATACTGGTGCGAGTTCATTTGCGCACTTTTTAAGTACGATGACAGGCACTTCGTCAGGACCAGACACCTTGTTGATATTGAGCTGTTTCAGAATTCGCCTAACTAGACGTTGTCGAAAAGTAATTTCTGGCATTGTGGATTCTAATGTGGGAATAGTGGGTGGTGCCTTTCCCAGTAAATCGACTGTGGAGTGGGACATAAATTGTTCAGCTAGTAAATTTGCTTTTTCTATGGCTGTTATTGCAATTGAACCATCCGCTTGCGTTAGTTGTAGAATTGTGGATTTTGTGAAGTTTTGATTAACAGCTTTAGCTACCGACCTGAATGCGTAGAATTAATTCAATACAAACGTTGCCTCCTCACTCCCAACTGTATACTATACTGTTTTGTTCAATATATTACATCTCCAAATGATGCCAACCTAGTTGAAGTGTGGAAAATGTCTTTCTATTTCAGTCTAGTAGGTTATCATGAACCAACATTTCCAAAATGATACGTCAATTTATCCACTGTAATTACTCTCATTTTTTGCGTTTTTGATGCAGAAACTTTTTTGACTGCTGACTTTTACCCAACAATTTATTTGCTACTTTATTGTTTTTCTCGAAATTTCAAAGTACCTTCATAAATAGCTGGTAAGCTATTTTCAATAGTTGAGAGCAAGGATGCAGATAGTGCCTCAAACTCAACGATTGACTGACAGTCGTTGCTGAGTAGTAAAAGTAGGTAGATTTTTATATAACCGATCACCCTTACCTTCCATCAAAAGTTGCCTATAATACTCCTCCGACTTCTGTATCTCATTGTGACTACTCGACTTCTGCAAATCATTTTTATGTCTCATTTCACGAGTAGGTTTGGACGGAGCTTTCCTCTTGTCCTTATTCAGATTTTCCACGCCGTTCAACACAAATTGTTCATTTTGTACAACCTCAATATCTCGCCTCTCCAACAGCTCACTGATGCTCTGTTCGATTTTTCTCAATGGTGAAATCTCAGCACTAGGCTGCGAACTCTCAACTTCCTCTTCTTCTTCTACTGTAACGTCCAACTCACGTCTAGGCGTGAACTCGTCGGCGTCCAAGCTAGGGAGAGATACTACTCGTACTATGGGAGACGTGGCTGAATTCAAATCTACAGTACACTCTTCCTTCGGAGAGTCCAAGTTTTGGATTATTCCCTCGCGCATAAGAGACTTTATATTATCAAAGGTGGTGCTATGCTTTTTCATATCATTACAGTGTTTGCTTGGAGTGCTTGACCTGAAACATATCGTGAAAAACATAAACTATAAATAATTTTTACTGAATATAT
>WOGR01014252.1:0-12487 GCA_015342045.1 Leptinotarsa lineolata | reverse complement strand
AGCTATTCTTTTAAATTTCAATTATATTGTTTATTTCAGGGATTTCAAATCATTTTACAAATTTTTAGACAATGGAAGTCCGAACTGCTGAAATTCAATATAATTGTTATTTTCAGCTATTTTTTAGTTTTCAATTCCATTTGTTTTTCCAGGGATTTCAATTCATATTATATCATATTAGACAATGGAAGTCCGAACTAGTAAAATTCACTATGAAACATTGTCAACCACCTTCAAACAAACATTAGTACTTAGTTTTAATTGTCCTGTATCAGATCATCCTATCTCAGGTTCTGTATAATATTATTGAATCGAGAATAACTTCTTTATTAGAAAGAGTTAAACGTTTTCAAATTCCTGAACAACCTGATAATGATAAAGTTTTTCACACTGAATTTGAGGATAATGCATATGCATCTTGTATAGAGTTGAATGCAAGTTTAGCAATGGATGTGATTCAAAATTTTTGAATTTCTTGGCCAAGTACTTTCCCTGGAGTTGAGAAACCGATATCGGTTCATAAATGGGGATAAATGGTTGATTCAGTTTGAAATTATTCCAGAAAGGGTAGAGGAACTTTCTCATTCTCGTAACATTTCGGAAAGTAAACAATTTAACTCATGCATAGACTTATTTAGGGGAGACCTTTTATTTGATATAGATGAAGTGATTAATTGGGGTGAATTAGTTTCTGAATGGGAAGTGCATTTTTACTTTCCAGTAACTTAAGAAAATCAAAAGTGGGACTCAGGGTCTTGATGAACCTATCAACATTTATGTTGCTATGATGCTATAATGAAGGTTGGATAAACCAGGTAATCATGATGAATGTTGTGATGGATTCACTGAATTTGATTTTACTCAACTTTCTATTTCCTAGACCTTTCACCATATTGTTTTTGGAAGGCTTTCCTAAATCAGAATTACAAATGTGACCTAATCGTTTATGCCATATTTCATTAGGATCATTTTCCATTTCAGTATTCAAGCTTTCATTATTTACTACTTTGAATATTATTTCATATAGATTATTTCGATGAGTCATTCCTATTGACAGTCTTTCGCTAAAAAAAATCTTCATCATGTTGAAATTTACTCTTATATTGGCCATTTCCAGCCATTTTACAAATGTCAGATTTTATCTCAAACTAAAAACAATAGTTACATTTTTTATAGTACATTTCACGTCTTTGAAACATCATTGAAAACATCAACATTTCATGCACCTATCGCTTCTATAAAAATAATACTTTTAGCATCTGCAATTTTTATTGGTACTTCTGACAATCAAGTCAGGAAAATAATTTATCATTGACTAAATAATCATCTAGGCCAATACAAAATTTGTGTATATTATTAGTACTATCTTTTTCACAAATCTCTGTTTTAGTCATGAAACACATACCTTGTTCATCTTGATCTTCCACAATACCTTGAACATACCTTGGATCGTAGCTTGTCTTGTTATCTATATTATAACGTCCTGTTGTTTCAACACATGATAAGCTGATGGTCCACCTATGTTCCCTCTTCCACGAAACCCTTTGTCATTACCTCTAATACTACCTCAAACATGAGAAGAATTCCCCCTGAATTGTTCATGATCATAATTGTTCATATTGCCACCTCTGCCACGTCTTTCCCAACAATGTTTTGCGAAATTGCATTCATTACCACATTTGAAGCAACTGTTTCGTTTGCATTGTGAACAGAATTATTTGTGGAAGCTTCTTGATTATCACTGTTCATTAGTCCACAACTCTCATATTCACTTGACATTCTCCTTTTCTCAGCTACACTTCTCAGTTCACTTTTTACATTGTCAATATTGAGATTTGATGACGATGTATTTTAAAAAATTCTCAGAACTGTTTCAGACACTCTGGCATTGCTAACAAAAAACAGCAAACTATGTTTTGATCTTTTGAATGTGCTCTGGTAACTTTCAATTGCCGGATAAGTGAATCATATTTTGTAAAAACTCTTCTAGGTCGTTTATATCACATAGTTTCATAGAGTCCAGTTATTTTCCTGGAATACTTCTTTTTCCATATCTATATTCGAGACTTTTCCACATGGGAAACGCAGTGGATTTTCCTTGCACTATTTCAATCTGCGTGTCATCTAAACATTGTACTATTAGGCTCTTACACGTGCTGTCCTTCTTTTTAGCTTCCTTCTTCTTTCTATCATCAAAATAAAAGAGTGGTTATAACGATTTGACATATCTGTTCAGGAATTGTAGGAAATGTCGAATCCAAGCCATTTTACACAAACTTCTACCTTTTCAACCAGATAAATATCATTTTTTTTATTTTCTGCAATTCTTCTTCATAGAATGCGCCACTTATTGGATTCAGTTTTGTAGTATTGTGGGAATGCATAATTGTCTATATACCCCACAGTGTAATAACCATAGTTCTTCTTCTTAAAAAAATAGTATATACGCTTAGGTTAGCATTTTCTCTCTTTTATGTTATCGCACCTGTAAACTGTATGTTCTTATAATGTAGTGGCGGGGTAGTTCACCGTTCATTATTTGTATTACTGTACCAATTTGGCGACGAGTGAAACATTTTTTTGATTACAAGGCAACAGAATTTTATCAAAGATATCCAGTCCAGAAGATATCGCATCAAGACAACAACAACAGGTAATAACGGTTGTAAATACGCGCAATGTGTCTTTCTTGGCAGTTTTTGAACAAGGAAATGACTTCGAGAAACCAGGCAGACATTTTTTGGACAGAAAATCCTGAGATTTCTTTCATAAAAGAATTAAATATTGATCGCTTTGACTTGAATCCACAGTGATCACAACGAAATATTCAGATTCACCAGAATCACCGCGATTACTTTCACATTCCAAAAAAACAACCTCAGGNCACCAGTGAGAACCTTTTTTTCCCTCCTTGTCAAAATCTCCCCCCTTTCATTCTCTCTCATTACCTAACTTCACGTTACTTGTGAACCAAAGATGGCATATGCTAGAAGGAACAACTGCCAATACCGGTTACACGGAATTCAGAAATTAGCTTTGAACAACGCTTCATAGATATCTCGTTTTATCATATCATATTTAGAATGAAATAACAGTAACGAATAATCGTTACAACTTCTTGTGTTGTACTTTGAATTGATACATCATACTACAACATGCAGAAGTTGGTATGAGGTATGCTTGTGTTTGCACGAAAAATATGTGAATTATGTATTATTTGGGAGCTTACGTACCCGTTTAGCAGGAAATCGATAGAAAATGATCTTGTTTAAAAGTTCAAGGTCAAAACCTAACTTCCAGGTTAGATCATGAAATGGTGTAGGGGAGGAATCAGTTTTCAGGTCAAAGTGCGGGAATACCTACTTTTCAACTGAATACACGCTCATGTCATATGCTATATTGCTTTGAATCTTATATTAAATTAAGTTTCAAGGAAAATATATTATGACATTCCAAATTGAAACATGTGTATTGCGACATGCGAAAGTTCATGTGGAGAATGTATGTAGGTGTGTATCTGTTCCACTGTGAAATGTAAAATTCGTTTTGGAGAATTTCCAAACCTCGTTTGCAGAAAATGAACTTGTATTTAATTTCAGTCAAACCACACTTCACCGTCATATCTTGCAATATAGTGTTGCATTTCAGATAATTATATTGTATTGCAATATGTAAAAGTTCTTGTAAGATGAGCATTTACATGTGTGAGAAATATCATTCTATTCTACTGCGGAGTGGCATGTGTTTCGAAATTTTCACAAATCTCCGTCTAGCATGACGTTGGCAGTGAATTACCTCACATTCTGTTTCGAAGTTAAACCAAACTCTACTGTCAGATTTTGCCATGGTGGAGAGGGAGAAACAGACCAAAGTGGGGACATACCTACTTTTCTGTTGAAGTTACATCAATATCATCTACTACATTGCTTCAAATTTGTAATAAATTATGTTTTAGAAAAAAAAATGCGGTGTGAAATTTTCAATTTTTACATCGTATTCAAGCATGTAGAAGTTCATGCAAGGCATGCATATGTGTGAGAAATATCAGTCTGTTCTGTCGTTAAATGTCAAGTGTTGAAGATACACATCTGAAAATCTCCATCTAGCCATGACATTGGCAGAGAATAACTTTGCATTCTGTTTCAAAGTCGAACCAAACTTCACCGTCGGATATTGCCAATGTGTGGGGAAAAAAGAGGCTTTATTGCTTCAGAGTAATGCAATAATATTTCGGGAATAATATAGTGCAGCATATATTTTGGGCACCTCACTATCAACCGTCTAGCATGACGTCGGCAAGTAATAACCTTGCGTTTATTTCGAAATCATAATAATAATGATAATAATAATGAAGGTCTTCATTTCCCATCATAATGAACTTAAATGAATCACAAAATATTCAAAAAGGTGGGAAAAGGCCGGAGATCAGATCAGCTGCTGACAGCCCCTGTTATTATTCTCAAGCCGGTGTTATTATTCTCAAGCCGACAAAGTGCTGGCATATTCTACTCTCAGTTACAGTTACGCCGATGTCATATGCTGTAAAGGTCGTGACGGAATGACAAAGTTACGTGCAATAAGCAAAAAGCGACAAGTTTCTCGTTATACGTGACAATGAAATACAGACAAAAGCTATAGAAAATCGGTCGATAAAAGCAGTTGCCTCTTTCGACAATTCCTAAATTCTAACCAAACCTCAAGATTTTTGTCAATCCGTAAATATTTCTTTCACGAATATGTTGTAGACTATCCGGTGTGGAGAAAAAGTGGAAATTTCGTTCCATTTTTCTCACTGAATTTGATGGTTCGCCTGACTAGGCAAATGAGTCTTTTTGTCAACACCGGATCTCCCAAAATACCAGAGCTGGACAAGTCACCGCGACTTCCAGCTGATCTGCGTACAGCCGAGTACCCTTTATACACAAACCTAATTAACGCGTATTTATCACCTTCCTTTTGTAGCAAGCTTCAAATATATTATTAGGTCCCCATAATTACCTAAGCTAAACACTCCGCGGGGGTACGATCGGCCACCACGTTGGCCGCTAGGACCGGACTGAAAGGTTCCCTAGGATCCCTAACCCTAATCGACACACAATTGCGACTTTACCTGCCTAACACCTACACACGGTGATGCGAACAGTTCCCGGGAACTCAGGGGCGGTTTAAAGCCGCCGAATGTCAATGCAGTGACGGTTCCTCCGTGAAAACCGTCGTAGACAATTCGGGTTGGCGTACTTCTAGCTGTATGTCTAGCTACTATGGGTATAGTAAATACAACGATAGAAGCCCCTTTCTTAGATCTCTCACGTCGGACTCGCAAGTCTTGCTTTAATACGAATTTAACAAAAATTGAAAAGTTCTATTCAGGGCTGAAAAGCCCTGATTGTTTATCCTCTGGATGTGGAATTCTTTCAAGAGTGGCCTTGATAATGGCCGGTGTGTTTAGTTGATCACTGTTGTGGTCATACGAATTCTTTTTGAGAAGAGGATTGGTTTTTCAATCACTCCCTAAAACTCTGCTTTCAAATCCGCCTGTGAACTCAGTTACAATTCTGCTGCACTAATACCCACAGCTAAACTGTGTATTTCGAAGTTCTCCAAGTCGCTCACGTCTCTGTATTATTTAAATCGTAGATCTGTGCTCTGGCTAATATACTTCAAGTCGTTATACTCGCTCACAGACTGTATATTACTTTGATACTAACTAGTAATCATATAAGGCTGAAGGCAGCACTCAAAATCGTCGATTTGAATAGTCAAACGGAAGTGTCTGGCCACGCGTTTTGCGATTTCTCAAATACTGAAGTGCATTCTTTTGTTCTTACCAAAAGGTCTCGATATTCTGGCGCCATGGCCCACCATGTCGGGCGCCAGGTTCGCCACACGCCGCACTTGTTATAAGGGATGCACTCTAGCCAGCCTCTGTCGATCGACTATATTAGCGTCCAGGCTACTGTTCACTGTTTGGATTCAAAAATACTCTCGAGTAAGAATATTTCGTTCGAGAGATTTCTTAATATATGCATAATGAAACGCGCTGCTTCATTCAAACATTTTTCTTGCTTTATTATTTTGTTTCATTAAATTATATATTTATGCGAGCTTTCCTTGGGTATTGGTGACAATGTATTCTGTAGTTCAATTTCATTCTTCCAGTGTATTCCCTATATAAAATAGATCTTAACTGGATAGTTACAAGCACCAAGAATTCATTTTCTGAACGTTTATATCTTATCATTTATGGATCATTAGTTTGTTTCATGTTGAACATTTTGAATACAAGCAATGAACTTTTGTCTATGCTCATCTTTCATTATTTTTAACCTTCAACTTTGCATTCTGATACGTCCTTAATATTTCAAATGAGCTGCTATGATAGTGAAAATTCTGTTCCCCTGTAAAATGTCATGTGTTGACTCTACGCATTTGTTTTGGGTACCTCACAAATAACCGTCTAGCATGATGTCGACAGATAATAACCTTGCATTTATTTCGAAGTCAAACCAAACTTAACGGTTAAATCCATCAATAACGGGTAGAGAAATGTATTTTCGACCGAAGTCCTACTTCTCAGTTAATGTTACGCCGATGTCATATGCTGTGAAGGTCATGACGGAATGCATAAATTACGTGCAATTGGCAAAAAGTGACAAGTTTTTTGTTATACGTGAACACTAAATAGAGACACAACCTGTAGAAAATTTACCAAAAATTTCTAAATTTTCCTCAAGATTCCTCTCAATCCTGAAATATTTTTTCGACTATGTATTCTGTAATTCAATTTCACTCTTGTAGCATTTTAAGTGTTTTTGCTACATGAAGTCGACTTGAATAGTAACTGTTTTTTCATTCGTCATTCCTTTGGTATTTGGTATTTGCTGTTTACATCCAAGTCAATTTAATTTATGTAGAAACTTTTTTATGTTTTTCAAATGTTCAAAGTAGATATACTCGAAATGAAATGTCAGGTATCTATCTGTATGCGTTAGTTTTCTATACACTCTGTGGCCCATTGTACCGTCTTCACGTCTGTTGACAAGAACATCTAAGAAGGCTAGAGTCTCTTGAGTTCCTCGTTCCAAAGAAACGATGCAGCTTATAAGTGAAGTATTCTCAGCTGCTATAAACGCTCTCTCCGCACACTGCTTATCCACAACCTTTTTTCAGTGGGATGGAGTGTTTTACGAACAAACGGACGTAATTGCAAGGATCAGTCAATTGAGTCCGGCGGTGGCAACTTTTTTATAGAAGAGTTCGAAGAACGGGCCTTGGAGCAAGCGGCCGTGAAACCATATTGCTGGTTGCGTTATGTTGATGACACGTTCGTGGTATGGCAAGATAGTAAAGAGACACTAACATATTTTCTACTACATCTCAACTCGCTCAACCTGAAAATCCAATTCACAATTGAACGAGAGACTCACGGGACTACAGCCTTCTTTGATGTTTTTGTGAACAGACGTTGAGCCGGTACAATGGGCCACAGAATGTACAGAAAACCAACGCACACAGACAGATACCTAAAAATTAACTCAAACCACCAACCACAACAAAAAAGAGGGGTGATTAAAATGTTGGTTGAGAGAGCACGACGTATCGGTAAACCTGAGGGTCTGCTTGAAGAACTTAGTCACACGAAAATGGCATTCAAAAGGAATGGGTACAGCGGAGGAGAATTGAATCGGGCCATACGTCCCAGGAGAGAGAACTCCAAAGCCACCCTAGCCAGGCCAGTCAAGGGAAGAGCTTTCCATCCCTATGTCAAAAATGTAACAGACGGGTCGAGAGAATCTTAGTGAAACACGACGTAAAACCTATATTTAGGCCAACAAAAATCATCAGGCAGAGTCTCAGGTCAGCAAAGGACCCTAAAAACCTCTAGCAACGCCGGAGGTATACCGGAATCCGTGTAGCTGCGGGTCGGTCTAAACTGGGACCACAAAACAAAGTATGGGGACCCGTCTCTCCGAACAAAAAAGAAACTGGACAAACCGATAAATCGACTGTAGCCGAACATGCGCTCAACGAAGAAGGTACCCACATTGTCTTATTCGAAGACACAGTAATACTCGACAGTACCAGAAATTACTACCCAAGAATATATAGAGATACAATAAAAATCCAAAAACATAGGGATAATTCCAATAGAAAAGAAGAGACAATGAATATCAATAAAAGCTGGCTACCTGTTCTTAGAGGTACACGAACACGAACAGGTAATACAATGAAAAATGATATAAATAGAGCGACTAGTATTGAAATAGTAGTAAATGCAGTGGATATGACAGGAACAACAACCCGAGCACCAACCCGGGCATTGCGACCGTTACTACATCGCCTTTAAAAGTGTTTACCGCAACATTAGATGGAACATTAGGCATAAAAACCTGCAGACCACGGCCAGAAAACCCGGCCGTGGTCTGCTGGTGTTGAAAAATTTCGATTAATTTTTTTTTCACCTCTGACATTAGAGTTCTTAAGGTTCTGTTCATTAAAGCATTTGCAGGAGAGTTCTCACTATTTAGTGGTGTAATTCTGTAATACAGTGCTAAATAGAGGCCTTCTTCATCAAGAAGACTCTTTTCCAAAATATTTTTTATTGTTCGTATTTTTTTTTGTACTTGTCCATTTCACTGTGTATATAGAGGAGTAGATGTTATATGTTGAAACTCTCAGGACGTACTGAAATTTTGAAATTCTGAACACGAAAATTGTGGAACATTGTCTGAAATTAGTATTTTTGGGATACCAAATCGGGAAAACATAGCTTTCAATTTATGCTGTTTCAACTGTTAAGTCATTACTCATATTGGCTATTTCTACAAAGTTTGAGTAATAATCTACTACTAAAATATAAGACTCTGTCTGAAAATAGAAAATATCTGCACCTAACTCAACCCAAGGCGATTTAGGAACTCATGAGGCCTTAGAGATTCAGGACCGAAAGATTGGCATACACTACATGCTGATATATCTTCTAATCGCTTTTTCTTGGCTGGCCAGTGAAACGAAGAGTAAGCTTCTTCTAAATACTTTCCATAGCTTAAATGACTGTAATACAATTTTCCTAGAATTTCTTCTCTTAGAGCTTTGGGTTCTATTGATTTATGTCCTTTGAACATTGGTTGATCTATCGAAGATAATTCAGACCTTTATTCATGACAGAATTCAATATTTTCTGGTCAGCGTTTTATGTCTGAGCACTGTGCACTTTCTAAATTATTTTTTAGATCGGTTAATTCTGAATCATCTCTCAGTCATTTTTTGAATTTCACGTTTCTCATTTTCTGATATATTTGAATTGAGTTCTGAACTGCATATTCCTGCCTCTAACTCAAAATCTTGATTTCCATTGAAATTTACATCTGATCTGAAGGCTCTACTCAACGTATTCGATATAATAATTTTTATCATGTTTATATATAAGTCATATTTTTTCAGATGAATCAACATTCATTATAATCTCGGAGGACAAAAATGTGAAGGCTTTTTGATTATAGCTATCAAAGGTTTATGATTCGTCTCAACTATAAATTTTTTACCATAGACAAATTGAGCAAATCTTGTAATCCAAAACCAGCATGCTAATAACTCTTTCTCTATTTGGGAATATCTACTCCGAGTCTCTGTTAGAGCTCTTGATGCATGAGCACAAGGTTTTTCTTTCTGCACTAAAATGACTGCCATCCCAGATTGTGATGCATCTATAGAAATTAGTACCAAAAAAAATTAGACAAGATTTTTCTTACAACGCTTTCTTCAAATCAGTGAATGTTTTTTCATGGTTTTCATTCCACTCAAAAATTGTGTCCTTTTTTAGAAAAGCTCCCAAATTTGATGTTTTATCTGACAAGTTATTAACGAATTCACCTATATATGTGACCATACCTAAGAATCTTTGGACATCCTGTACCTTTTTTGATGTTCTCATATCTATTTCAGCCTGTGTTGTGAACTCATCTGATTTCATACCTCTCTCACTTATCTTATGTCCTAAGTATTCAATTTCTCTAACTAGGAACTTGCATTTGCTTTGTTGAACGTTGTATTATGATCCCTAGCTATTTTTAATACTGTGTCTAATATTATTTCATGCTCATCAATTGTCTTGGCGAAAGTTATAATGTCATCTATACAGACATCACAGCTTTCTATATTTTCAATTATGTTGAACATGGGTTCCTGAAATACTTTAGGAGAGCACGAAAGACCATAGGGTAGCCTGGAGAGAGAATATCTCCCAAAAGGTGTAGCGAAATTACACAATTTTGTAGTATCAGAATGTAATTCAATCTGTTAAAACTTCTTAGTTGCGTCAAGTGTATGAAAAAACTAACAGTTAACCAATCTTGTTATTTCCTCCAAAGTGGGAATTTGAAAAAAATGCCTTCTGATATATTTATTTAAATCTGTTGGATCTAAACAAATTTTTAAAGTTCCATTTGCCATTCTCACTATTTTCATGGGATTCATCCATTCTGCACTACCCGTTACTTTTTTGATTGAATTGCTTTTCTAAGTTCAACTGGAGTTGATTTCAATTTTTCTTTTAATGCGAATGGAACTTTTATCGGTGGATATACAGTTGGTTTCGCTGTACTATCTAGTTCTTTATGATATGCCTCTTTTAGATACCCTATACCATTGGAAATATCTTCACATTTATTCAATATGAATACAGGTTTCCATTAGGAATTTGATTCACTACTGTTTCTCTTCTTTTTATGAGTTCTTATTGCTCCAGGATCCATTTTGAACGTTATGGCATTACTTTCATCAATCTCATGGTCCACCATCCAAGACTCTCCACTCAGTGCCCCAATCTCTTCAGGTTGGTTGTTGGTTGACTCAATACTACATATGAAGAGAACATCTTGTGAATCTACATCACTATCTATATTATGTACCACTCAGTGAATTAACCTATTGTGATTTTGTATTTTGTGTGTGTTATCTCTTGAATATTTTGTAACGTTTTGCCGTGATTTTTCAACATTAATTTCACAATAGTTGAAAAAATAGTTCGTGATACCACATTTGTTAAACTTTTGTCTGAAGGCTGAGCATTTTCGATAATCGTGTTATCGACCACATTCCTGGCAGTTACTTTGCTCTTGGCTCTGACGTATATGGTTCTTCTTGAATGTCTCTGGCTTTGACTGTTGATACTTCTTTGGAATACTGGAATACAGGACATCTATCTCCGAACTTCCTTCGGAAAACCCATTCGTTATTTGTTTATTATAATCTCTGGTATTTTCCGCGTTGACACACATCTCGATCGCCTCTTCCGTAGTTTCAGTTTCTCTCTGTATCTCACGAAGTCGCTCAGATTCCAAACCGTATACCAACATATCCTTGACTGAAGCTCCTCTCAAGTGCCATATCCATGTGATAGAGAGAGATTTTTGAGCTCTGTTACAAACTGCTCTATGGAAAATGAAGTTATCATCAAACTTTTTCAGAAGACAGTCCACAGTTTAATTTTCTTTTCCGTTGGTCTTGAATGTATTATATATTCTGATTCCTTCGTCTCCAATCAATGTTAAAATTTGTGCACATTTTGTACTTTCATCCTTTTTGCTTATTTCTGTTGCTTATAAGTACATTTCGAACTTTGGCTTCAAAATTTTCAATTTTTCAACAAGTTTTTAGACATGCACATGGGTGAGATACCGCGGAATCCCATATTCATCGGCTATATTTCCTGCTTTTCCTTCTTATTTAATTATTAAACAATTTATAATAATCACCTTCTGTGTAATATTTTCCACAAACTCCAGAAAAAAATATCTTGTTCAGTTTTTCTTTTTTATGGAACTTAGTTCGAAGTTCACGACTGCGCCATGTTTTATAGGAATCCGGGAAGATATAAATTGAACATCTTCGCTCGTCTAGATCGCAACTCCTTTTTTTCCTTATCTGAAGTCCGCCTCTCAACATGTGTCATAGAACAATGACTCGTCACTCATATATTAAGGTCACTGACACACTACGTGAAAATTTTTTGGAAAAATGCTACACTTTTTGGAATAAAGCCTAAATTATATATGAGTAGATGTTTATTGTGAAGGTACTTCAGTGATTTTATTCTGATTTCTTTCAGATTTTGATTGTTTTCTTTGTGCTATGAGCACAAAGATAGTTTTACTCCATCTTAAGTGCTGGGGCTGGAGTTTGAGACAGAAATGTACAAGAGTACATTTGTTTATCTCCTAGCAAACATAACTAGTCTTTAAATCCTCTGTCAGCCACCACTGCTTTGTTAGAAATCATCTTGCACTGACCTTAACTCAGATAGGCAACTTGGTTCATAATCCAGCGGGTGTCTCAGAATAATCACATGTGGTTCTCATACCCTATTATATGTGTCGAAAAAATTTCTCTTTTTTTTGTCTATTGTTAATCATATCTTCATTAAAGAACATGCTTTTAACTGTAATATGTGGTGGGAAATAAAACTATTATTATTATTATTATTATT
>WOGR01014209.1:0-16672 GCA_015342045.1 Leptinotarsa lineolata | reverse complement strand
TTAACCAGCTGACGAACGTCAACCCTCAGAAGTCGAAACTTGTGCGAGCAATGGATTAACGAGGCCTTACCTTTTAACGTTCGATTACCCAGCACGGTGGCCCCGGCGGGGAATCGAACCCCGGTAGTCCGCTTGAAAGGCGAATGTGCTAACCTCTACACTACCGTGACCAATGAATTAGTACATTTGATTCCACCAAGAGTGGTGCATATCAAAAATAGGCGACGATCGGTGGCTGCTCATCGTTTTAAAGTTCAACTCAGTACACCTCGAACTTCACTGTTTGAGAACTCTTTCATCTGAAGAACTGCGTTCATGTGGAATAAACTTCCTGAAAACCTTTTTCCAAATGAATGTTATTTCTAGCGATTCAAATCCAACGTGAATCGGTACTTTCGCACATGCACCGCTCTTAGAGTGCCTTACGGATTTTTCTGCAGTGCTTGTATTTTGTATTCGAGAAGAAAATTAATTGCGATATTCAGCTGAAAAACCCATGACATTGAAACAAACAAATCTTTCGAAATTACCTAATATATTTTATACAATTGATATCTTCTGAATAAAATGTTTCTACTACATAACAATTTGAGTTTTTGTACAATTCAAAATCAATTTTTTTTTATTCTTGTATGTTATGTATCTGTATTCGATATATGCCCTTATTTCTTGTGAATGGGAAAATTCAAAAAAGTTTCGAAGGGAAACGTATCCAGTTTCAAGAACTGGAAAAAATTTAGGTATGAACTTTATTTAGAAAATCTGAACTACTACGCAAAATTGCAATAAGTTTTTACAATTCCGACAAAATTTCCTATGATACTTTCAGATACGTATATTTTCTCAAATTTTCAGTTTGCTTTATAATTCACGACTGATATAATCTATAATCTGATCAACCATTTCCATATCTTAATAAATTACGCCAGTCATAGCGCGTGAAAGCACAAGAAAATCCCTGAAATCAGTTCGAGAAAATGCAATGACGCGAAAATGAACATGAAGAACGTCAGATAGATATGTGACAGGACAGACCCAGATAACACAAATCTTCTGTCACAGTGATCTATAATAGCGGTGACTGAATGAATGTATCCTAAACAAAAAGTGAACAGATGATATTTGCCGTGAAAAGAACAATTGTTTACGCTTCTTTTGTTCTGTTTGCAACATCATCGTCACCAGAAAGAGTTTTATTTTCGGGAGACTTAAAGGAATTCTGAAAGTAATCAAGATATCTAAAACATAATTAATTTATATATGATTTATATAACAAATGTTGCTCGAAATGGGCGCCAAACACTTGATTATAAATATTTATTGACTTTCAAATGCATCTATTGTTTCGAGATTTATTACGAGCATTTCTCTATAAAGTAAACTCAAATAGATACAGAGATAATTATGTTTGAGGCTTTCGCGGCCGAGGTTTACAGTTTCACTACTTTTGTTCGACGATTTTTGGAATTTCTTCCCGATGATAATACTGATTGAAATGAAGTGTTTACATAATACAAAAGTGTTATGTTTCTTACACATCAGTAATTGAATCTTCAGCAGCAGTGACTACTGACCTCTTTCTTGATGACATTCTGCAGCTGCATTATTTGAACAATAATATGCTCGATCATTTTCCAATCCGTATAGCTGTTACAGATTGGAACTCATCATTACAATGATACAGTTTATTGTATGATTTTCACTATAAAGGGTTTTACAAAAACCTGTAGAATTGAAGCCCCTCCATTTCTAGAAGAAAGGTTCAAAACTCAACCTGTTTGAGAGTATGGAAATAAACAAATTCAAGAATTCGGAATATCTCATGAACGATTTAAAGGAATTGAATAATTCTCCGTTGTTGAATCTGTTCATTTCCAGGTAGATATTTTCAGGCATATTGTTTCAGGTATACTGTTTCAGGTGGATTCAGGTAGAAAGTGGGAATATGTTGAGGTATAAGATAGTTTGTATTTCATAAGTAACTGTTTCAAAAACGTTGAAGCTATTTTATAGCGAAACACGTGGCGGTTTTCGTAAAACCCTTTTCAGTGAAAATCATACAATAAACTGTATTATTGTAATAATGAAATCGAATATGGATTTTCATCAAGTATCGGCCAGTTCTATTTGATTGTTACAGATTGAATTTGGTTGTAGCAGTGGCTTCGAAAACGTCGGCTAAAGCAGGCTAAGGGTCCAAGATTGGAACCTTACGGCACCCCAGATGTAACTACGTATTGAGCCGATTTGAAAGACTCATATTCGACGAATTGCTTTCTGTTAACTAGATATGATTCAATTAAGAGTAAGCAGTTGGTTAGAAAGTCCCAATTATGTTAATTTCCTGAAAAGAACATGATGGGCTATTTGATCAAAGGCTTCTCGAAAGTCTAAATAAACAACATCGACTTGTTTTTGTTTATTCTGGTACGTACAGAGATACTGATTTAAACGTGCAAGATATGTCATACATAATCTTTGTTGTACGAAACCATGCTGAGTAGGAGAAATAAATTTTTGAAAATGGGAGTACATAACATTTTGCAGACATATCTCGCAGAGTTTGGGAAAGTTACATAAAATTGAAATTGCCCTGTAGTTTGTGATATCGCTTGAATCACCTTTTTTCAATATTGGACAAATTCGAGCTGTTTTCCACTGCTCAGGAAAAGCACAAGTTGTTAAAATTAAGTTGAATATGCCTACTAGAGGTATAGAGAGAATGTCGATACAGTCCTTTATCACAAAACTAGGAACATTGTCAACGCCTGCGGTGAGTTTATTTTTTGATTTTCTTGAAGTGGTAACAACATTGAATTTAGAGAACGAAGGGATGTTTAATATATCTGAATCAGAAACATGAGAATTTTCAGGAGGCAAGTTCTCTTCGAAAACCAAGTATACACTCTTGAAGTACTTAGCGAATTCGTTGACAATATCCCCAGGTTTTTCAAATACCCCATCACCAAGTTTCATTATACCCGGTATACGCGAATGTCCTTTCTTACTGTGCATGAATGACCAGAAAGTTGATAAAATATTATTTTCAGCTATGTTTGTGAATTGACTACATGCTGCATTTATTTTAGTTTTAAAAGTTTTTCTCAGATCCAAGAATTGATTCTGATAAAAAAGCTGTTTTGTATTTCTTATGATGACTTCAGTTGATGGAAAATAAAAATATCTTGATAAAACTCAGTTTTCATTGAAACTCCAACAACACTTGATCAATTTTCAATTTCGGTACACCAATGTATTTGAAGTATAATAGTATTCCCATTGGAAATTATGAAGTAGATAGGGGGTGCTGGAAATGAGGGGGTTGACAACACAATGATGATGTATTTGGTCACTGTTGGAATGAAAGTTGATTTTCAATTTCTCGCAGATTAGAGGGGTGACAAGTTTCAGCTGGGACACACTGTATAATGAAATGAGTCGTTCTGTGTACAAGAATATTGCCTCGAACGTACCAAACTTGAGCATTGGTCGGAATACTCGCCATGCTACCGTTCTGAGGGTCCCTTTGCATAAAAGTGATCATTTCAAAAAATCTCCATGCCATCAATTTCATAACAGACTACCACTTTCTATGAGGAAGTTGAATTCTGAAATTATATTCAGTGAGAAAGTTTAAAAATTATTACTGAACAAATGTTACAGCCATTAGGAGTATACTCTCCCAGAATAATATTTTACTCATTATTTTTTGGTTCACTTTCAGTGGTCTTCTAGAGAGTTTATCTAATCTTATTCATTGATATATGACTGAGCAAAGAAAAATTGCCACATTTTTATATTTATATTTTTATATGTGTATATGTAAGATGGCGAATGTATATATCTTCGTTTGTGCAAATTTCAATTTTAATTTTTTTACCACCATCCAGTGACGTACTCTGAAAAGTGTATTTGTTGCTTCTGTTTTATTTCATTATTCATTTTTGACTCACCACATCTACGAAATGTATCGCAAATGATGAATTAATATTATTATTAGTATCATTTAGATTATCAATTCCATGGATGAATTGTTTCACAAAAATTTTTATTAAGTGTTTCCATTATGACCGATAATAGGTTGGTTGCATTCATTCCATGCGTAATCATTTTTCTTGATTCCTTTGAGAAATATTTATCCTTCTCCTTCTATGAATGCAAATTTATGCAAAGTTTCATTTATTCACAATGCACTCCCGTTTCATTGGCATTTTACAGACTTAACTAGATTATGGATGTGCACTGTATTTTGTTCACTTCGGGCTAGTGTTGGATTTAAAATGAAGTTGTACATTATTAATGGGTCAATTTGGCGAAAATTCGTGGAAATTGCGAAACGAGCGCCCATTTATAGGTTCTTTCGAGAAACACAATTTTCCCGATTCATGTGGAATTGTTTGAGCATAAGTCATTCTATTGAATGATTTGATCGAGGAAATGTGTGCCTATTATACTCGTAAGTTCAATACAGTGGAAATATGTTAATTATAATCCAATAATGATATCTGAATAAATGAATGAATGACTAACAATCTGAATGAATCATATAGCGACTGAAAGATTGATTTTATGTGACTGAATTCTATTTACAAGTCGAATCATTTAATTATTGAGATATTTCTTAATAAACATAAATCTACTAACATGTTTCGTGTTATAAGTATCATCGACCTGATTGTAAAAAATCTTCAACGAACAAGGCTGTCAAACCATATTCATATACAATTACAATTTCGAATTTATGGGAGAAATAAACATGATAAATTCATTGTAATAAATGAATATTACAACTTATGGATCTCTTCTCTCATGTTTTCTATGAAATTGCAATTATGTTGTATTGAAATACAACTGATGTTTGAATTGAAGAGGTTATATTTTTAGGAGTGATCAAATTGTGGAAAAGGAAGTTTTTGACTTTGTACTGCTCCATCTTGATACAAAAAATGTGGGGATCTTCAAAAGAAAGGAAGGAAGGAAGTAATCATTTTTAAGAAAAATAACTCTAAACATAGAGGTGTAGATCATGCAGAGAAGTAACTTTCAGTCACAAAATAGAAGAAAAACCCCTTCTGAAACAGCTATTTTCATTGTATTCTGGGGATTGTTACCTACAAGGTTGCTGAACATATTATGAAAATATCATCTTTGAACACTCTGCCTGTTAATGACTGGTGAGCTTTGTCAATATATCATGCATAATCCTTTTGTTAATGACTAATAGTGAAATATTTTGAAGAACAATATTCAATTATCCTCGTATAACACGCCCTATCTTGGTTAATTTATTAAAATTGGTATTTTACTGAAATTAGTTTGAATTTACAGAGATATCATTAGGACTGATCTTTATGTATTTGTATGTTTGGAAACTGTTTCAGCTTCTGTTTTCAACTTCAAATATCTTTTTTCGATTTATGATCCGGGACCTATACTATATACTCCTTAGCATATGTAAGGTAACGTCCATATTTATCGAAATATATGCTTGAAATATATGTTCGTCCTGTAATTCAATAGTTTGATTGATAAAATCCAGCTATTCACAAAAAAATACCACTTTTTTGGAAACAGCCAGAGAAGATCTGTTTTCCTCGTTCTGAAGTTTCGACCTACCTTTCCATCGTATACTCCGGTACATGCTTCTGTACCGTTGAGGGGACGCGAGAAGCTTTCCGGTAGCGTGCATGCTGGTGTGACAGGTATTTGTATAATCTGACACATTTTACCTTGTTCTCATCCAAGTACCTAGTCTCAACGAATGGTGACGAGGTACGACGAGGGTCAAACCCACTTTATAACATATCGACTCCATAGAATTCAATGGAAATTTGAAATGAAAAGTCAACTTACATCTTGGTACCAGCTATAACTATCAGGTGGAGGACTTGCAGACGTCTTACACCACAAAGTAACGTCAGAGCCTTCTTTAATTGAAGATTCATATCCAGAGTTCATATGTACTGCTATTCGTGGTGGATCTGAAATAGTTGTTGTATATGAGAATATGCATGTTGATAATGGATATGGTTGATTGAACTGATAATTGCAAAAACTGCAAAATTGGCTGATGATTATGGAGTTCCAAATTATGATTTTTTTTTCTGGAGGATTTTCTCTTTCTAATTTTTGCACACAATCAACTTCAATATTTTGTTCAGAGAAATCTATATCAGGATGAATAACAAAGTTGAACACATTTTACACTTACTGCTCAGCTATATCGAAAAAACTTTTGGAGCTTTTTGTTTCGTTTTTCCAATTCTGACAATAAAGATTCATTTATGAAAAACAGTATGACGAAAATCTCATATCTTCAGATATGAATCTATATAAAGACCTGAAATTCCTATTCAATTTGACCTAATAATCATTCTCTGATTCATATCTTATAATCATTCCAATGGAAATTATATATTTTTGATGTTTCCGTTTGGTGTTGAATATTTTGGGAGAAATATATCAATACTTCATTTTCTTTTAGTATATATTGACAGTAATATCAGAAAATATGAATGTGATATTTTCATATTTCAACAATTTTCATGATTTGTGTTGTACAACTGTACATATACGTGCAAAATAGAATGATTTCCGTGGTAGATAATCGAAGTTGTTGGTTTTTTGAGATGAAAGAGCTTTTTACTCCACCATCTCTATATGAATATTGTGAGAAATATTCGGAGAAAGAAAAAACTACTATAATTTCTCACAGAAGTTTTTTTTTATACAAAATGAAAATAAAAATTTGAAGTAACTACTTTCATATGAACTCTGACTTACACGAAAGAAAGTTTCTCAATATTTTTGTTCAATGATGGAGCAGAAGGTCAGGAAGTTTAAAAAAAATCTAGACGTGTTTCAGGAACAAATCCCCGCACAGTTGTACGACTGCCCTCCTGAAAGTTGTGGATGATGTGCACAGATCTATTGATAACCACAGACTCTACTCTAAGGCGTTTGATCGCATACACCACAAACTCCTCTTTGCTATTTTGGGCTACCTAGGGTTTTCAATGCATGTTATAAGACTACTTAAATGTTACCTCTGCAATCGTTTTCATAGAGTTATCTATAATAACGAAAAATCTGATTTGATGCAAATTAAAAATGGTGTTCCTCAAGGTTCAATATTGGGCCCTCTCTCGTTCATTTTATACACATCTCAATTTCATACATCACTGCAATTTGCGACCATGCATTGTTATGCCGACGATACACAGCTGTACATGGAATTCGAAGAGAATTCAGTTAACGAGGCCCTATGGCAAATTAATACCGATTTCGAAATGTTATTATCCTTGTCAACTGAATATTGCCTATCTGTTAATGCATCCAAATATAATATCATGCTCTTTGGTAGAACAGCGGCGAGAAATCGTTATTCTGGTCTGATAAATATCGTAGTAGATGGAACAGAGCTTCCCCTGAAAAGAGTTACAAAAAACTTGAGCCTATATCTTGATAACTGTCTTCGTTTCAACACAGCATTTCTTAATAAAAAAAAGAAAATTATACTTTGTGATGCTTTAGTTCTTCAACATGCCAACTATGCAGACGTGGTGTATGGTCCAGAAATTTTGAAGAGTGACTGTTTCAGAATCCAAAAGCTCCAGAATGCATGCATTAGGTTCATTACGGGAACGAGGAAACAAGAACATATTTCACATCTGTTTGGGGATGTGGGTTGGTTGAATATGGAATCCAGACGAGCATTTCATTTTCTCAAAAACTCCTCAAAACAAAAAACCCTCTAATCTTTTCGAAAAAATATACTTTAGAACTGACATACACCATCTTAACTTATGATTCAAAACACACTCAACAATACCACAACATAAAACTTCTCTATTTCGCGGATCTTTCACTTACCATATTGCCTACTCATATAATCGGATACCTATTGAATATAAACTTCTGCCAATAGGAAGCTACAAACGAAAGATGAAAAAATATCTTCTTACAATAAATAGATCCAACTAATCGAATTATATCTAAATCAATCAACCTTCCTCCTAGCTCAAAAAAATGTATATATTTTGTATTTTGATTTTGCTATATATACTGTTTGTATTGTTCTTGATAAATTACTGTTTTTTTCTCTTTTTCTTTTGTTCTTACGGTTTGATGGAAGAGCAATCTCTATGATAATTTATCATACGCAGATATTGAATCCGGCCATTTGATTGGTTGTAATTGTATGGAACCATCAATAAAAGCCATTATTATTATTATTATTAAAACCATGCAATATCTACTCTCATTTGAGATATGGAATTTTGAATAGGCCTCTTGTACATATTTTTTATTTGCGATAAATAACCCTTTATACTCCGGGTGTTGATGAAATCAATGGCAAAGTATTATACTCTGCAAAAAATTAATTGGTGTACCATTAGCTCATATAATCAATAAATCATTTACACCAGGGCAATATATTAATAACATGATGACCTGTAAATCAATTCCCATATATAAACATAAAGGATCAAGAGATGATATACATAACTACAGAAACATCTGCTCACAAAATCAACTTGCAAAAATCATAGATATGGCATTCCACATCAGATTAACAAATTTCATGGAATCTCAAAATCTTCTACGTACCTTCCAACATGGCTTTCAAAATATAAATCAACAACTTTTACCACTGCATAGTTAGGTACGCATGTTTATGACCATATGAACTCAAAGAATGCTTCAATCACTCTTCTTTGATTTAAGTAGAGCATTTAACACAGTTGATCACAGTCTCCTTTTTGAAAAGCTTTACCACATTGTTGTTAGAGGAACACCCCTAATTGTATAATATCATATCTTGAAGATCGCAAACAAATAGTCATGTTGGAAAATTTTAAATCCAAAGAAACAATTTTCAGTGTAGGGGTGCCCCAAAGATCAATACTAGGTCCAATACTGTTCACTATCTTTGCTATTCATAACTTCTGTCTTTTAATGACAGGTCACAACAACTAAATTCCTAGGTGTCACTCTTGATCACAAAATGAGCTGGGAAAGTCATATCAAAATATTGATTAATAAACTGAGAGAAAATTGCTTCTCACTAAGGTAACTGAAGGGCCCGGTATCTAGGGACATATCAATATTTTTTTAATATAGTCTGTTACAGTCGAATATTATGTCCTATGGCTTGATATTCTGGGGAAACTCAATTCATGTTGACCAAATATCCGTTGAATTATCAATCCTAACAGTACTTCAAATGTATAAAAACAATTACAAAAGTTACCTAAAAAACAGCTCTTATCATAATTACAATAGGAGAGGAGCAGATAACTTACGTCAACCATTCTCAAGGCTAACCATAGGCCAAAATTCCCACATGCATAAAGGTATCTTATTTTATAACCATATAAAAAACAAACTGGGTGATGAAATAAATTTTGAAGACAAAATGCTTTAAATCTCTTCCACATACATTTTTGATTATAAGCGCATTTTATTCTGATGAAGAGTTTCTGCACAGTTGAAAAATCATTTCTTTTACATTTTAAACGTACATAAATTTCAATATATTAATATTTTAAATGTGTTGTTGTTTTTTGATAGGTGTCAGTCCATTAACCTATAGTGTAGGTGAGTTGAGAATAGCNTACTATATGTGAAGAATTATGAGTTGTCTATTTTGTCCACTGAAAATGATTACGTACCTAAAACGTTATCCATTCATCAATTTATGAAAACCTCAATCTTTCATATTAAGTAAAATACGAAACCAAGAATTTCATTATGCTATCAAGAAATTTCTAAATGTTATTTCATTATTTTTTACCTTTTGGCTTTCACTCACCGCATTTACACAGAAGCAAATAATGCATTATTTAGAAAAAAACTGCTTCTACCTCTGGGAAATTATCTGAGGTTTGACAAATTCTTTTTAGTTATCATTATGGTATGTAAATTGCACATTCATCCCTTCTCTCTTCTGTATTGGTATTACAGAAGATGGCATTAAGATGTCTCTGTAAAGTTGAACCCAGAGAATCGTGCAGGAACTTGTTCACTGCCAATAAAATTTTAACAGTCATCGCACAGAGACGGTTTGCCTTATTTATAAACATAAATCGAAGTTCAACTTTGCTTCTACTCCTTATGCTACTCGTAATAGCAATTATACTTTTAGACTTCCCATCCCAAACTTGAATTTAATCAAGGATTCCATATACTATAATGGTGATAAATTGTTCAATTATTTACCATTAGAAATGACATCTGCAAATCTAAGCAATATTCATTTCAAAGAGGCTGTGAAGAACCTACTTGTTGATAGACCCTATTATAGTTTGGAAGAGTATTTTAGCGAATCGTTTTAACAGTAAATTAATTTATTCTTTGTACTATCACTTTATACATGGTGGTGTTTTATTTGTACATTTTTATAACTTTTTTATATCTGCATTGTATTTCTTGGACTTTGTCAATAAGATCTTCGGACAATAAAGTATATTTTGATTTGATTTGACAAATTCACTATCAGTACCAAATAATCAATCGAAAATCCATAAACTGACTGACATGCAAATACAATTAACAAGCATACAATAGCGTGCACTGTTGCCAGTTGAAAAAATATATTTTGCTTTGTGGCACCAATTCGAAGAAAATATACCACTTTCGATATCAATGGTTCACTTTGATTATGTAAGCAGAAAAATCAAAAAGAACTATTACATAACTTACTGATTTTTTCAAGAATATCTTTACTTGTTTCGCTATACAACATTCCTGTTTGATGAAGCTCTTATATACATGTCACAGTTTTGCAAATGATAAAATAATTGACTCTATTACAGATTGATCAATACAGAGAAAACTACAACACAACTCACTAATATAGTTCACTATAAAAGGTTTGCAAAATAGCGACACGTATTTTGCTATACAATGAATCATTCCTTCTTATATTGCGAAACACGTGTCACGGTTTTGTGAACCTTTTATAGTGTATACAGGGTGTTTATTAAACATGAGGCAAAAATTTAAGGGACTATTTCTTGGACTATTCTAAGGATATTTTGTCCTTTGATGATTTTTGATTGGGCGCTTTGTTTCGAAGATACAGGGCGAAAAAGAATTTCAACAATAAAAATTTATTACCAAAAATCACATGTAATGTTTCTCAATCTACAAGAACTGTTGAAAATGACTGCCCCCCGCTCCGATGCAAGAATCTTCTCCACATCGACTCCCGAACTCTTTCAAAAACACCAGGATCGTTTCTGTTTGCGTTACACCGTTTGGAGTAATCGGAAATTTGTTGATAGGTACCAACGGAGTTGTTAGATTTTTTGTTACTTGGTAGATCCAGTGTAGTACGCTATACTTTTATTTCGGCTACGTTAATAATTTAAAGGTTATCAAAATTGTTATTGTCGAAATTCTTTTTCGCGTCGTATCTTCGAAACAAAGCGCCCTATCAGAAATCCTCAGAAGACAAAATATCCTTAGAATAGGCCCTTAAATTTTTGCCGCATGTTTAATAACCACACTGTATATCCTACAGTAACAAGTTTTGGTATGAATTTTCATCAAGTATCGATCATTTCCATTCAACAATTAACATTCCCAGTTCCGTTTAATTTCAGAGAAATACTTTTTTTTTCAACAATATTTTCAAGACAGAATAACTGTTTTCAATACCATCATTCAACCCCATTTTGATTATTGTGCGAGCGTATTATTTTCTCTTGATAAAATATCATTACTGCAAAAATTTCAAAACCGGTATGTGTAATAGCACCGTACAGAAGTAAAAACGAATATATTCACTCCTGATCGGCGTCTTTGATGTATCGTGTTAAGATTTTATTTTTTGCAAGGCTGTGGCGGCGTGTAGTGCGGCAGGAGGGTGCAGGCTAGAACTACTCTCGGCTGACTTGATCTCACGCCTCAGATACATCGACTGAGTGTTAAATAAGAGATGGAGAGCCTAAACCAAATATGGCGGAGAGTGAACTTACTTGTGTTTACTTCTATATGGTGGTAATAGGGTCACAAAATGTCGCCAGTAGAAATGATAACAGTGGCAGTTTCTATTCATCCAAATATCTCACAAGTTAAATGAAGTCGGTATTCTACAGCAGACTTAAAAAACTATGAGAATTCGCCATGAAAATTGAAACGTCCAAATCACCTATAGTATTTAAGGGAAAACTTTGTAAATTTATGCAGAAACGCAGGAACTGATTTTCTGTACAATAATATGAATTACTTTCGAATCAATTTGATGAAATCTCTATAAATAAAAAAAATATCTGATTTATATGTATAATCCGCAAAAGTTCATCTTTGTATGTAGAGTCACCTACTAATAAATCATCTAACAAAAGAAAGGATAATCCCGATTTTGAAGTGTTTAGATTTTTCCAATAAACTGACAGAAAAAATCAAGAGCAAACATTCTTTTTTCTAATTCATTCAAGCTCATCAAACGATAGGTCACAAAAATTATAAATCGTTATTTTTTTGTACAGAGTTTTCAGAATCTCCACGTCATGCTACACGAAGCGACTGCTTGTCACGTCGTCGGCGACATGTTGGATATTTTGACGATAATGCAGGACCTGATGCAGTGTATTAGATCATACAGAGATAACAAAGATGCCCGAGGCATTCTGCTAGCAACGAAAGACTGGCTGGAGGTTCTTAGAAAATTGGCGACTTTACTCAATACGTATAATCCCCCCGAAATGAGGGCTCTGTGTATAGGTGAGTTTTTTACTGCGCTGCAAGTTAGATTTTCCAGTATATCCAACCGGAGAGGTCATGCAACTTATTAATTGGGCACATTCAGCTTATAAAAAAATTATAGTATATGCCAAAGTTTCCAAAAGCATCAGTACTTTAAAGAAAAATCTATTGAAACTGAAGTCCACACCGTCATTGAAAAGATTAAATCAAGAAATGATAATAATATATCTAAGAGTATATTTTTAAACTTATCTAGAGCTTCCTACAGCCCCAATCACACTATTATACTAGAAAAACTTGAAAATTACGGTTTAAGAGAGTAAATACTGAGTTGGATTCGGTGTTACCTATCAAACCATTAACATATAATGGTCATAAGTAGAAATGGGGAGACAATACTTCTCAGAAACAGGTTATCTTATTCTAATCTAGTCTAATTGTCAAAAATAGTGAGGCGTATTATCGCGACACTACAGTTCACTGAGAAGAAACCACATAATATATGTTATATTGTGAATATGCAATTATTTAATTTTCTGAAAACAACAAATCCACTGATGAGTTCAAGACCTAACCAGTTTTGTGCTTTCTATCGTTTCAGATGTACTTAAGGAATTCATTGTGATTATGACACCGGAGGCTATGCAAGTGCTGGTGCCGCTGTTGTCGCACTGCCACTCTGCCTTTCAAGACAGTCAAGACGCCGTGCCGCTGGGGCCGTATTTTCCTAGGAGGGGTCATTCCTTGCCGATCGTCGCCGGCAAAGGAGGTGCCCGTCCTCTCAGGCCCATGGTCCAAATGACGGTGCCTCACAATCAGTTGGAATGCAGTAGGGTAATGTTTTTTTCGAACTTTCATACTTTCAAACTACTGTTGATAATAATTCAATAGTGCAATTATTCAGCCTAGATTTCCATCATTTTTTTTTCAATTTTAACGTCGATTTTAGTAGCCGCTATCTTAACAAATTCAGACATGTGTCACAACATATATATTTCTCGTTGATTCTTTTTGGAAAATCATCATCAGAGTCGGGCCATACAATTCTCCGTATTTCTAAAACTAAAAGACATACATTGAATATCTTTTGATAATTTACAAGTACTGTATGAAAACTATTTTACTTTTTTGTGAATATTTCAAAACCGGGCATTGATTGTCACTATCTGAAGAAAGATTTTCATTGCCCCCCCCCAAATAGGCAAAATTTATTTGTGCAATTCGACCAATCTTGTTTTTCTTACCATTTCTGAGTCGACAGTAATAGGATCAATTCAGAAAATGGTCTGTGTAGAAAACCTTTTTTATGGAAACAAATTAGTAATATGAAATTATAAAACTGCTAATTGGAATTTTATTAGACCAATTACCCAAATATAATGCAGTATTAACAGAAACAGAAAAGTTCCATGAAGGTTTTTGATTTTGCAATTTTGGGTTACAACAATTTTACGAAATAGTCGGAATTTCCCACTTTCTCAATGTAAAAACTATTATAGATATAAAAAACACTCAAATATTTTTTGTAGTACTCTCTGAGAAGTACAATATTTGTCATGTGGAAAATTTGGATATCTGCAGTTGGTTAGGAGTTATGGGTGAAAATTGATTTTCCAAAATTCGTTTATATTTTCTATACTATTGAAGTTACAGAAAAATTTTTCCAAATTTTTTCTACACTTTAATGAGGGGAACAAAAAAGGGCCTATAAACTCCTGTCATCCAAATTTTTTTTTGAAAATTTCGAAGAATCTTCTGAAAACAGATTTCCAGTTTTCCGATTCCTTAAAAAATAATCACTTGTTAAAAAAAAAACTTTTTGAATCTTTTGAACATTTTGGCATTTCAATTACTAATGCAAATAATTTTTAGGAAAAATATTCCTACAGCTCGTGAGGTGTCTTTTTTTAGTAAATTTTCTGAATTTTTTCTTCAAATTTCGAATATTATGGTTTTTGAGATATGAACCAAAAAACGAATCCCTTTATTCTTGTTTCAATAAATAGTTTATATCCTTAAAACTATTTACGCACAACTCAGCTCAAATCGTAAATTACTGTCTGCCATATTACGAATCATTGACACCTTAATCATAATTTCGTGAAATGGCATTTCTGAACTAGAGTATCAACTGAAAGGAAACATTTCTGTTTGAACTTCAACTTCGAAACAGTTTAGAGTAAGTGTCACTGTTTTCCGAGTTTGAAAGCCGTGGGTTTTTGGAATTTCGATCTGAAGTTTCGCTGGCGCGAGTGGCTAGCTTCTTTAGAGGTTTAACCATCATGGCTTGCCTCACGCTTTACGAAGCTTAAAAGTTAGTCATCGGATAGCGAGCCATGACTAACTTTTAGGCTTCGTAAAGCGTAAGGCAAGCCATGATGGTTAAACCTCTAAAGAAGCTAGCTACTCACGCCAGCGAAACGTCAGAAAGAAATTCCAAAAATCCACGGCTTTCAACTCGGAAAACAGTGACACTGAAAACTTCAGCCGCCAAAGTCTAAACCATTTTGTCAGTTTAAAGTAACATGCGATCATTTAAAAAATTGATTACTAAAGTTCACAATATAACATCTTCCAAATATAATAAATTTTCATTTTATTTTAGGGAATTGATCCAGAGTATGATATGGCGTTAGATAAATTCTACAGTCCTTACCACGATTTTATAGACATGATGTTTAGGTTAGCTGTAAATAATGATTCGGTTCCTGAAGTACTGATTAATTTAAGCGCCGTAGTAGGTTTCGAATCCGTTCCCCTACATTCCACTTATTTTCCCAAATTGTGGCTGGACATTTCAAGAGCTCAGGTTTGTTGCTATTATAATTCTCAAGTGAATCCTACAATGTGAAAACTACAAAAAAGAAAGCATTCAATTTTAGGGCTACTACCGTTTCAGACCTTTTGTGTGGTGACACTTTGTAGGACTCAATCAAGTTTGAAATAACCTATACCTAATTGTTTTTTGCAGCACATAGATCGGAAGTATATAAATATGCTAACATCATGCAATTACTTCGTGGATTACGTTGATGCCGTTCTCTTGGACGAGAGATCCGCTCTGACGGTGGACGTCATATACGATTTTTTAACAGCTTTTTTCCCGAAGGTACGTGTTCTTCAAAACGATTATTCAGATACAGTTTTCATTGATCTACAAACACTTTCGAAAATTCAATTCCAGGTGTCCGCTCACGTGCTTTCCGAACAAACACTGAGGATGATTGACAACACGGTCGTTTCGTTGAGTGAACAAGTTGGATCTTTCGACATTTCGAAAATGGCAAAGAGGCTGTCGGGTGACTTGAGGGCCTTGATTTTGGTGTATAACAGTCCTGAGGCGGTTCCACCTCCATTACTGCTCAATACACTTAGGGCACTGCAGAGCAAAATCAAATTAGAGATAAGCAAATTGGATGTGAAAAAAGGTGAGCATTCGTAGTCTGAGATCCCAATTAGAAATGATCTTCACCTGTTTGTTTGATCTATGGAAAGTATTTCATACGAAATTTAGTATGTATGAACAAAAAAAAACAAATACAGTGATGAGAGATACAATTGCAACTTTGGAATGTAAACTCCAGAGTGAATAATGATAATAATAATATTTATTGTGTCATAGAATCAAAAATTACACACAAAAGGACTTAAATGATAGTAATCAAGCCCAAAAAACAGGTTAAAAGCATATGATAGAAACAAACTGACATTAAAATTTGCTAAAATTCATTGAATTCAGCTACCCATTCAAGATAGCCGATTTGAGATTTTTCTTCAGAGTACGTGCAGATAAATTGCGATACTCGTGAGGAGATATTATTTAGCGGTCACGGTAGTCTTGAGGTTAGCACATTCGCCTTTCAAGCGGACGACCGGGGTTCGATTCCCCGCCGGGGCCACCGTGCTGGGTAATCGCACGTTAAAAGGTAAGGCCTCGTTGATCCATTGCTCGCACAAG
>WOGR01014204.1:0-13970 GCA_015342045.1 Leptinotarsa lineolata | reverse complement strand
GTCATTACTCGAACGTAATTCACCCTGTATATTAGATTATTATTTTAAAATACGGTAAATTAACATCAAAAATCGACGTATTTCAGGATTATTTCTTAAAATGACCTGTTTAGCTAAAAATGAATTTGTTCCATACTTTACGGACTCAGTGTATAATTCGTTTCACCAAGTGTAATCGTCTCCCATTTTTATTTTAATTTTTCCTAATGATAAATTTAATAAAATGTGAATGTTCAGAGAGATGAAATGAATGAAACAGGTCCCAAAGATAGTTCAAAACAATTCACATGTTGAACTGTTTAACACGCCTCATCAAATTAGTAAAATTTCTGGCAACTAGCCGATTGGGCTGTCATCTATATATCACTCAAGGAAACTCAATTTCGACAGCGTATTACAAAGTTTTCAGAAATAGGTGGGAACGCCCGTTTTACCAATCTATATTTTTATTGCTGTTATCTATGGTGACGTACATCAATCACCTCAAATGAACTTGAAGGCATAGTAGGTGTGTTCGATTTTAAAATTCTGTAGTCAAGCAAGCAGATGTGAATTTGATACCATGTAATCACAGAGACAACGGAGTAAAATGCATCAAACGAAATTTTGATTCCATATCATGTGGTGACATCGCTATATTCTAAACCTTCACAGATATGAAGACCATTAAATGAGAGAAAAGTAACTATCTCGGAGAACAGTACAATGGTCAAAAAATTTACAGGGACTTGCGTCCTTCTATAGTCATACAGGGAAAGCTAAAAATGCAGTTTTTGTATTTTAACGAATATAATTGTTATCCCAGAAAACATGAAAAATGAAAAACGAAAGTTCAATTGTTTTCGAAATGTATTATAACGATGTAACAATACATCTTCGATTGAAAGTTTCGTGTCAACAGTGGAATTTTCATGGCGATTCATTTGAAATAAGTAGCATCATCTGTGACAACAATCAAACAGAATAACAATTCATTTCACAATCAATTATTTTGAGAAAATGAAATCAACACAGAAAGAATTGAATATGTCAAACTACATAACATGCTCGAATAGATGACCTCTTTTTTGAATGTACATACACTTTCTGTTTAAACAATTTTTGTGGAAATTTTGTAGCACCATGGCGTAATGCTATTATCTGCATCTTTCATTTCGTGTTTAAGCTGGTCAATATCTGTACTATGTGTCGAAAACACTATATGCTTCATGTTTCTCAAGATAAAAAATGTGAAGGTGTAATGGGGATCGAGCTGGTTAGGCACATGGTCCATTGTTTTCAATCCATTTTGTTGGTAATGTTTTCTTATTATTGTTGTATTGGGGAGATAGGCACCGTTTTGTTGAAAATATTGTATTTCACGGTTGATGTTTAGCGACAATTCATCTAAGTACCCATTAAACTCATTCAATGGAAAAATTAGATACATATCACCCATCTCAAAAGAAAGGACCTAGTATGTTCGATCTCAAAATTCCCAACCAAATATTCATTCCGAACCAATTCTAGAAATCAGTTTATTTTTGTGACTGTTCATTTGAATTATTTCACCTATAATCCAGTTTCTGTAAAACCATCCATATTATTTTTTTACAAATATTTTCAACTTCCCTGTTTCTACGTCTTACCTACTTCGCAAATCATACTTTTTTTCCGTAGTC
This sequence comes from Leptinotarsa lineolata, assembly GCA_015342045.1. Taxonomy (NCBI): domain Eukaryota; kingdom Metazoa; phylum Arthropoda; class Insecta; order Coleoptera; family Chrysomelidae; genus Leptinotarsa; species Leptinotarsa lineolata. The sequence goes on along the minus strand of WOGR01014204.1, from coordinate 12,309 downwards.
CCTTTCATTATGGCGATGAATTCAGCGTATCCTGCGGCATTTGCATTTTTTTTAACAAAATACATCTGATAAATTTTAAGAAATCTCCAGTTCGTAGGCAATTTCTCGTGAAGAACAATCTCGAATAGAAATATCTATTTGGTTCCCCACACTTCCTGTAACAACACATTTTCTAGTTATATTTTTGTCAAATGCATCTCAGTCTGTCGCTATACGAATAGCAAGTGTTATATGAGCATTTGTTGTTTCATGGGATAATAAACAGAATTGAATATACCACTGAATAGTGATTTTATTGCTCTATCGATATTTGTTATAAAAGAGACAGGCCCGTATTTGAAAGAAAAGGTTAGGTGGCCTTGTTGACCGAAACGAGTAATCAAAGATTGATTGTTACATTGTTATAGTGCATTTCTTAATTTTATGAAATAACTATTATATTCGGTTACGGTTTAGAATATAGCAATGCTACCACATGATAAAAGTAGGAACCTGTGTAGAGAAAATCTTAATTGGATGTTTGTTCGTCAATTTGCAATTTCCTGATAGTTGTATTTGAATTTTAAATAACGAATGTGGTAACAGGTAATTGTTTTTCTGATAAATTCTCTAATTGATGTTGAATTCATCGTCTGATGCGTCTGAATACCTTGTTTTATTCGGTCAATTCAAACATACTACGGTACAAAAATTTGCTCCCAGATCAAAACACGATTATTATTGAAATATAAAATATCCCCATGAATTCGATATCTGGAAAAAAATTTACTCGTGGCCAAAAGCAAAACGGTCAGTTTCATCATAAAATCAGTCAAACAAAAATTGTAGATCAAATAATTATCTATAAAAAATACGATGTTGTAATCGTCATAATATACACACCTGCAGACTTTTCGACGTCACCTTTGAGGTAGTGTACTTGGCGAATTTTTTAGACCTGGTTTCTCCGGTAGGCCTATTATTGCTTCCTCTCTTTGTTTGGAAGATTCCCACATTTTTTTGTACCAAGATGGAGTAGTAGAAAGCCAAAAACTTTCTTTCCCAAAAATTAATCACTCCTAAAAATATAACCCCTTCAATTTAGAGAAATAAAAACTTCCTGCTTTTTGTATTGTATTCGTTTGAAAATATCCTCATAAGAAGAAACTGCAGTGAAGTCAGTTACAAATACGAGTGGTATAAAAACATAGAAAGTTTTATTCCCTTTTTTCATGTTCATCCTGATCGACTACTTTACGTTAAAATTGGTTGGTTGATAGTTTATTTTATGAACGAGAAAATGTCGGACACAAAGATTGATGCGAAAATGTATGCGCCAGTTTCCGCTTTCCCATTAACAGATTGTTTTATCGGAGCGGAAATATCAAACTTTGTTGATTTAATTTTCAGGTGAAATAATTACAGATGATGTGGTGAAATAGTACTGGGAGTTGTGTTAGTTCATAACGGTAATGTTAATATTTAGATGAATATTCGTTTTCATTTGTGTATATATTCAATCGTTGAAGTAATTGAATAAATTAGTCGATCGAATAGTTGAATATACAGAGTGACAACTTTATTTCAGGTCATATTTTGAAAAAGTACATATTAATGTATGTCCTGACATTCTTCATCAGACAAATTGATAATAAAAATTACTCTTCCATTATTTAAATGATTAAACTTGACAGTTGAGTTTTTGACTCAATTGGATTACCATACCTATGAAAATCATACTGAATTCACTTTATTTGTAGGCATTTTATCATTTATGTTTGGTTCTGTGGAACAATGGCTGGGCTGAACTCTTTCAAGTCGAATAATAATTGATTATTATTATTATTTTTCAAGTTATCAGTTGATCGGGCCCTATCCTCGAAACTCCGACATAATCGGGAGGGCGCACCAACATTATCAACCAGTGACCACTTCCCAGATCGTGGGGTGAGTGATCGTTGGGCCCAAGAATCATGTGCTCTGGGTTAGCACAGTGAGCCAAGGTTGACAGTTTTTGAAATTTGTCCGGCTGAGAGTCCTGCCTCAGTGCGGCAAGCCGGCATAATTTTGAGATTCTAGAATATAGAGGGCATCATTCCTCCAAGGTCTCCAATAATCAGAAAAATCATCTTGACAGAGTAGTCTGAATAGAAACTGTGGAGTTAGAAAAATAACCTTCGATAATTCAACCGTTTTTTCTTCTCTTTTCGGACGATTTTCGTCTCTCCAGGAGGTGACCACTCCACGACAAATATCGTTTTGCTCCGGACGTCGAGAAAAACAAGAATAGGTTTATTATCTTGTATGAGCCTGGGGGGTGGAAAAAGGAATAGTTTCAATAAATTTGACACTTCTCTACCCGGAGCGTAAGGGTGCCGTGGGTAGTGAAGCACTTTTAGGGTCGCATTATGTCGATGGATATAAGCTGAGACCACATATTTATTCATTCATTTTTTCCTTTATACCCAAACAGACCTATCAGTTTCATTACATGGATGAATTAAATCTCACATTGTAAGTTAATGTTGAAAAGAAAAAACGCATAATGCAGCAAGAGCACACATAAAAGCATCATACACTCATCCAAGATGTGATGCAAGCAAATGCTTCTGAATTCACTTTGTGAGAGAGTCCAATCCAAAGCAATCAATGCATTGAAATTGTTGGCTAGCTCTAGAGTTCTAGTTCTACGAAGAGGTATATTGAATTTTATTAATGCTAACAGTTCAGGAGAATTTATTATATTGTTGATAATTTTTTAGAGAAAAACCAACATGCAAAGGGTAAGCCTATGTTCCAAAGACAGAATTTCAAATTCATTTCTCAAATTATTTGTTCGTACTGCATTATAATCTGTTCTAGTGTGATATTTTTCGAAATGCGAGTATCTCATACTAGCATATTATTGTAGCAAATTCTAATTTAGGTCTAACCAGTGTATAGTAAAGACACTTGATTATATCAATATTATTGATGTCTCCAGTTTGTCCTATTACGAACCTCAACATACGATTTTAAAAAGTGATAATTCCATGAAGATAATTTGCAAATGACAAGACATCACTGTATGGTACACCTAGATCCTGGACCTCTTGGCAGCTCTCTAGAGTTTGTCCATTCATTATGTATTCAAATTCAATAGGGTTTTTTATGCATGATATATTCATTGTGAAACATTTTTCAATATTGAGAAATAACTTATTTTCACAGCTCCACCCATGCATATTATGTATATCTTTTAGTAATTTGACGCAGTCTCTAACATTTTCAATTTCTTCCAAACTGAGTGATAAAGTACCGAAGCCAAATTATCAACAAGCATGATGAAAAGAAGGGGTCCAAGGTTGGAGCCCCGAGGTACTCCTGGGTTGACGCAAAGCTTTTCAGAGTAATTACCATTGTGTTTAACAATGAAGGACGCGCATATGTGTGCACTGTTAAAATTATTTGAACAGTTGATTTACGCTAAATTGTATCAACAACTTGAGAAATATGTTATTCTGCAACAACACGGTTTTGTAGCTGGCAAGTCTATAGTTACTAATTTATTCCTTCTTACTAATCGTGCATATGACATATTGGAATCAAAGTCACAGTTTGAAGTAATATTCACATATTTTCAAAAGGCATTTACTAAAGTGGATCATGATGTTCCCTTCAATAAATTAAATAGTTTTTGATTGGCGTATAACTTTATCAAATTGATAAAAAAATACGCGTTCACATATGCTGGACATGCTGGATATCCTGGTTAACCACCTCCACAATAATGGATTCTACACAACTGCATATGCAGATGACATAGTGCGATAGAGCGCAGGATGGGCTAAAATTAATAGAAACATAGTGTGAGGAACACTTACTTTCATCAATTCCAAGAAGACTGAGATGGTCTTTTTCACCAGGAAAAGAAGTTTATCGGGTCTAAAGACTCCCGAAATCTCCAAGAGCAAACTAAACTTTTCTGAAGAGGTGAAATACCTTGGTATTACCCTCGACAGGAAGCTAACATGGAACTCTCTCTGGTCTGACCCCTCTGAACCTGTATGTTAAGAAGGCTGCGTTAATGACCATGGTACGATTGCGCAGTAACGCAACGCTTTCGCCTATGGCGAAAAGCGTTGCGTTTACTGTGCTACCTCTACTGCAGGCAGGCCGTGATGCAATTGAACCCAGGTTTGTGTTTAAGAAACCTTACAAAATACAAATGAAATACAAAACAGAGTCAGATGCTGTAAATGCGATACGTATATATACAGATGGCTCAAAAACCACAGAAGGCTCAGGATGTTGAGTGTACTCCAAATCACTAAGCCCAAAGATTGAGGGGGGAATGGGAAAAAATTCCAGCGTGATTCAAACAGAACTGGTTGGTATCGCAATCGCCACAAAAGAGATAACCACAGGAGGAATTTCTGGCAAAAACATAATAATCTGCCCTATTAGCCTCAAACAGACAACGTGTTACCTCAGGGCTACTACTAGAGTGCCACCAAGACTTAGACAACGCCTCGATAGATAACAATATCATCCTGAGGTGGATTAAAGGGCACTATAGTAGTAAAGGTAATCGTATTGCCGATTCTTTAGCCAGGAAAGTGGCTGGACTAAGAATCTTAGGACCCAGTGTCACCTACGGCCTGATGACTTCGACAATTGCGGAACAAGCCAAACTTCACATCCATGCTCAATCCCTGAAGAGATTGGATGGAATCAAAAGATGCAGTCTTGCCAGGATCACCCTAGGCGACCCTGGGAAGCTGGAGCCGAAGAAATATTTGGCAATGACCAGGAAAAACCTACATTTGACAGTAGGATTTCTAACTGGCCACTGTCAACTGAGAAAACACCTTTATACTCTGAGACTCTTTGCAAGATGTGTATAGAGAAAATGAAACTGTCAGGTATGTCTTATGTGAATGTCTGGAGTTATCGTCAATAAAAGAGTGTGTGTTCGGCGAGTCTTTGCCTACACCTGCCCATATTAAGAAAATGTCTCCTAGCGACCTGTCCACCTTCTTGAAAAGGACAGGATGGACGATGACCTAGGAGGACAACTCCTTGGGAGAATGTACAATGTGTCACATGTGGCTCAAGTGCTGTAGGCCTACACTCGTCCTCCTTACTCTACAGATACAGGTGCTGGACATGCTGATAGCAGAAGCATTAGGGTATTAGACGCCTGCACCTCAATCAAAAACCTCTAAATCCATCACGCGACTACGGTAGACTAAGGTGTTGGAGACATCATCCTGGCAGGCCATGATGAAACCCACAGTTTCCGACTTCAGCCCACTCGACCTGAGGCAAGCGAAAGTCCGGCGCATTCATAAGTCAAGGTTGTCAATGTTGTTGAAGAAGACCCCATGCATCGGCTTATCCTCGTGTTGCGGCAGGAATGGAGTGATCTCTGCGGCTTTCATATGGACCGTTTGTTAAACGGGCTTCAACTCGGTAACAGAGTTTTGATCACCTCAATGGGTGCTAAAAACTTAACAAAGTTCCCAGCTGCTCGGGCAGCTGCCCTAAAGAGACATGCTCCAGTTTCTGCTCTCTCATGGTTACGGACCATGCAAAGAAGGAAATTCAAACTCCTGGCGACTCTACAGGCTCCATTCATTATATTACGTAGACACTCTATACTCGAAAATTCATGGCCTCCATGTTGTCGGGGGAAGTACTACAGTGGAATGAACGATTCAGAATGCAAACACTCATGGACTTTTCCTGAGTCCACGTCACTGCTCCAAACGAGCAGAGTGAGATTGGATTGGCAATGATGACCAAATCTGTCGGAGTTTCTGATACTTGCTGTAGAGAGAGTTAACTCTTGTGAGTTGTTTTACTCCAAGATAAGTAAACGTCTAGCATCCAGATGGTTCAGTTCACAAGACCGCAAAACGTGCTTTGCTATAAATAGCTTTATCAAATGTTTTCAAATGCGTATGAAAACGCTTGATAAAGCTGTTACTGAAGCAATACTCTTTTGATAAGGTAACACGGTGAGGATTCGTACCTACATAGTCAATCACAAACAAATCCTAAATCAAATTTGAAACAAAAATGCGTTTGCGTTTTTTGTCAAATTCCATTTCATTTACGTGAACAATTATTTCGCTTTGACATCACAAACATAAACGTCTTATAACTTCTGAAGCAATGAAACCATCTTTATCCAACCTGGAAAAATACTAAATTAACACGATCTGTCGTAAAAAGTGAAAAATGTCAACGTTATTAAAATATAAAGATAAACGAGGCCCGTTTCAATTACGGAGTATAAATTACAACTTTGCCGTTTAAATACCTCGGTCGAAACTATAATATGAGAGTTCCTGTAGGGCTATGAAAATATTATGACAAGCTAAATGCCCCTTAGTAAATTTTATTTTGTTCGGAGCACCGGCAACTCCGAGATTAAATGGCTCCTGTAATTTTCCGGTGCCGGTTCAAAAAATCTACTTTTAACATGTGATGAATGCTGATTTGGGCTCAGCATTATGTGTTTTCGAGAGAGAGAAGGGTTTTTATTTCCGAGTGGCACTTCTGGAAAAGTTGTATAAATCTGAAACCGTTCCAGGATAACAAAAATCGATATCCATATTTAGGAAAATCATTGTTGAGCGTTGAGTTGAAAAAAAGATAGATATTGATTGAATACAGATATTCAGTCATGAATCTGAATCGATAGTATAGGAAAAGACAAGTTTAAAGGCGCGTTTACACAGTGCGACATAACGGAACGACTTGTCTGCTGCGATAAGTCGTTATATTTTGTCGGTGGTTTGATGTACTGTCCACACGTTCCGTCTTTTCGTCCAATTCCTGTTGAAAGTATTGGTTGTGCTGATTAAATATAATCAATGAGACAGATTACTGATTGAGTCGCCACGTGTTTCGCTGTAAACTAACTTCTTCGAACATGGAAAGATGAACTTTTATTTACAATAATTTTATTCTGTAACAGTATTAGCTGTATGATAACCCAGATAGAAAGTAGTAGAAAAATGAAGTAAAATCATTTTTGGGCAGACTATTCATAAAGGTTTCTTCGTGTGTTTGCCCGGGTATATTTCCGCATTTTTTTCCAATTTGAACCCTCCACAACTATTTCAGAGTATATATAGAGTATTTTATTTTATAAGTTCATCTTAATAAGATGAATGAAAATACTTTTTTGTCTAATTTCCACTACGTTAATATATTCTCACGATCGTTTTTGGGTTTAGCTCATAATCAAGTAAAACTGACTTACTAACTTTTTGGAGTGTGCACACGGATTATATGGGGTTACAGGTAGTCTGGGAGTCTAGGAACTGATTGAATAGGGGTACCAACTATGAAATTATGGGGATTACCAGGGTTGCCAAATTCATAAATTCAAGAGTGGAGACCTACATAGATCGAGTTGCTCGTTTAGGGGTAGGTATTTCGGGTTTTTTATCGATTTATCAATTTCCATGGCTTCCAGTTAATTCATTTTCTTCCCTTTATTACATGTGTGTAGAATTTTGAGATTATCTTTTCTCATTTTGTATTTTGTTTCACGAAGATGTTCATACATTGTGGATTTTTTGTCCAAACAGACGTGTTCACGAAGGCTTACGTCAAACATTCTACCGGTTTGGCCTGTATAAATTGCAGGGCATTCACCACATTCTATTTTATATTCACCTGAAATTTTTATCCTATCTCGTTTGGGTTTTGCATTGAATTAAATCTTGCCTAAATTATTATTACTCATGGAAGCTGTTGTTATTTTGTATTTGAAGAAGTAATTTTGGATGTTTTCTGAAAGTTTACCTGAGTAATTGATGCTACTATATTGACATGTATTGTGTTCTCTGATATTCGGATATATTCCACTCATAAGTGTTCTATGAGTCTCATCTGATATTATCTTTTCTATTAGATAAACTGGTACCTTATTGTTCAACGCAATTTGTTTGATTATTTTTAGTTCATCTTGGAAATTCTTTTCAGATAAAGGTATGATGAAATCTCTGTGTATCATTGACCTACAGGCGGCTAACTCATGTGAGAGTGGACTGAAAGAGTCAGAGGAAATTGTACAGTCTCTGAAGATGTTTTTTTGGTGGATATTGAATAGAAAACTATTATAAACTCTTGAAGTATTCAAATCTAAGAAAGTAAGCTCTTCGTTTTTTTCAGTTCCTACTGTAAATTCAATTTTGTTATGCAGACCATTAAGGAAGTTTAGGAATCGATTAATTTGCCCACCAGTTTGTCATCTACGTATCTGAACCAAAACACAATATGTTTCTGAAAAAGGGGGTTATTGAGGATGAGGATATCTTCAAGTATGTCCATGAAAATGTCTGCCATCATGGGACATGGACACTGTAGAGAATTCCACGAATAAAACCGCTCCAAACAATTGCCGAATAATCGTTACACTTCGACTATCAAGTGCCGGCTGATTGCCAAAGTGGCTACCCTTGATATTATTGAATTTCTCCCAAACTGCATCAGTTGCTTCAATTAACTTTCTCTTTGAACAAATTCCTTCATCATTTTACCCTTCCAAGATATATTCGCTCTGAGTCTCTGTGGAATGAAGTGTTGTAAACGATATCTCCCACAGAGTTGAGTCAAGAATATATGAAAGCATCCAACCCCTCTCTATAACGCCCACTTTGCACTTGTCTACAATGTGAATCATCTCGAATCAATTGCTTCAGACAAGATCCACATTTTTATGGCCACCCATACTGAAGTATAATCGTATATCGTACAACATCCTGTTTCTCACACATAACATCATCAAAAATAAATATTGAATGGGGTTTGGCATCTGATGGTACTATTTCAGCTGCATTATTGGAAAAGTGTAAAATCCCAACCCTTCAATTGGAGCTAATACTTCACATTCAGGAGGTTGATGGAGAGACTTTGAATAAAGATAAACATTTGGAAATCGTAATCCTAGAGGATGAGTCAGTAGAGAAATCATTTCATTCGTCTTCCCACAATTCGAAGGACCGATAATTAGACCTCGAACAGTAGTGAAAGTAAAGATCCACGACGTTGTTCAACACTACTTCCTCACCCCCTTTCCTATCGGAATTATCAACGGAAAATTGTTGCTTCTGCTTGACAATGTGCATTGCATGATCGTTAGAGACTTTATAACAGATTTCACCACCGGATCCTTCATTTAACTCAGGGTTACGAGCCGATGCAGGTGTACTTAACTGCAATCGAATGAAACCGTTAGAGGATTGGTCAATTTCCCCATAAACAATCCTTCATTCGAAATACACTTACTTGATTATCAGTATTGTGGATCAGCTGGATTTCGCTTGCAGAAAGCATGATGTTGCAGATCGGGAACTTAAAGAAGCAGCCCGGAAGAGATTCGAAGCAAATGATGCTTCTATCGGAGAAAAAGGAGCGGCGTAGTTGGTAGCAAATATTATGAAGGGAAAATAACGATTTGGTATGGGGTGTGAATCATTGTCCAAACCATGTATACGGATGGATTGATGTGCTGTGAAGGAAAAAAGTCATGATTCCACAAATAGCTAGGGAAAGAGGGTCGATTACGGCTGAGCTCCGTATTACTGTGGCGAGTCTACGACGAGATGTCGGTCGGTATTTCGAATATTTTCTCAAAGTCATACAGACTTTCAGCACGGATACACCCACCTCAAGATGAGACCGTCACTTCCACAGGTGAGTCCACCCGGAGGGTGTATTCTTGAACCCTATGCTGCGGGGCAATTTTGAAGAGGTTGAAAATTGTCCTTCTCATCTGAAGAACTCCTTAATTTTCGTTGCGGTGGAAGTTATTTCTCTATCAGACCCTGTAGAGAGTCCCACGAAAAAATACCTCTTCAAACAATCGCCGAATAATCGTTTCACTTCGATACTATCAGCGGAACATGTACCAAAGTGAAATGTTGATCTCAGCCATAAGCTGGGAAAATTGCTAAGAATCCCGCCAAATCCCCGAGCGAAATCTGAAGAGTGAGGATATTATATTCATGGTGGGTGTCTGGCAGCGGCACGTTCTGCTCAATACGTAGATTATCCAGTCACAACCCATCATTTTCCCGGAGGAATTCCGTTGACGGCTCCGGTACAGATTCAGCGCTTCATCGTTCGGAAAATATATTTTCTCTTCGATACGGTTATTTACACACTGTTCGACGATACGTCCTTCAGGATATGCGGCAATTTTTTCACTTTTCCGTTGAAATGTGAAAAAGAGCAATTGACGATGTCAATGTTGGCGTTTTTATTCGAAATTGGGATGAAATCACTCTTTGATTTGTAACACTGTCTGTTCTTCAAACATTATTGCGAGTTTCTTGAAAATGAAAAAAAAAATTGATTGGAAACTTAGTGGAGAATCTTCTACTGAGTTCCTACTCATGTCAATATAGAGCCACATACTCGTAATATCACTATTATTACGAGTTCAGTTCATTGAAGGAGTTTTCAAATTTTCAATTTATACTTGCGAAAAGTCACACGCTCAACACTCACTCATTCATCTCTGTTTCTCCGTACTGGTAAGTCCTGGGAAGCTAAAATTGTGTATACAGGTGCTTCTTATGTCTTAGATGCGCCCTTAGATTTTCATTTATTCCAACCAGGGCGCCCCCCGTGGGGGTTGAAGGGGCACGTGTTCACATGAAAATTACCTCTTCATCGCTGTTTCTCTGTACCGCTATGCTATATTTTCGGAGGCTGAAATTCTGTGTGCAGGTTCGTTTCATGTTGTAGATGTGCAATAACAGAACTGGCTGGTATCTCAATCGCCACAAAAGAGATAACCAGAAAAGGAATTTCTGGCAAAAACATAATAATCTGCACCGACAGTAGACAAAAGCCCTATTAGCCTTGAACAGACAACGTGTTACCTCAGGGCTAGTACTGAAGTGCTACCAAGACTTAGACAACGCCTCGGTAGATAACAATTTTATCCTGAGGTGGGTTAAAGGGCACGATAGGAGTGAAGGTAATCGCATTGCCGATTCTTTAGCCAGGAAAGCGGAATCTTAGGACCCAGTGACACCTACGACCTGATGACTTCGATAATTGCGGAACTAACAAAACGTTACACTCATGCTCAATCCCTGAAGAGATGGGATTGAATCAAAGGATGCAGTCTTGACAGGATCACCCTGAGCGACCCTGGGAAGCTGGAGCCGAAGAAATATCTGGCTATTACCAGGAAAAACCTACGTTCAACAGTAGGGTTTCTAACTGGACACTGTCAACTAAGGAAACACCTCCATACAATGGGGTTGGTGGACACACCTCTATGCAGAATGTGTGAACAGAAAGATGAAACTGTCAGGTATGTCTTATGTGAAGGTCCGTAGTTTACGTCAATAAGAGAGTGTGTATTTGGCGAGTCTTGGCCTACACCTACCGATATTTAGGTAATGTCTCCTAGCGACCTGTTCACCTCTCTGGAAAGCACAGGATGGACGATGACCTAGAAGGACAACTCCTTGGGAGGATGTACAATGGGTCACATGCAGCATTGCACTCGTGCTTAGCCGGACGAGTCACTAGTATTCCTTCAGCCAGTAATACATGAAAATTAGGCACAGGTTATTCGTATTTTGTGGTAGAATTTAGCTAGAAAAAATTCTAAATATTTCTGTGTGAATTTCTCTCCCACGCTGACGACATTCTGATATTAAAAAACGTTTGTGGATATATAGCTTCGAAAAAAACATAAATGATACAAAAATAGATTGAACATTGAATTCTTTCACACGTTGAATACTTTCGGGTGGTTCATCAGTTGTTCTTCACTCAGATGACGAGCGTTTCCTGTATTGTCACATATCGATGCGAAAAGTCCGCTTTTGCTATGTTTAAACATGGCAAAATACTCAGCACTCATTTTGAAGATAGCTTCCTCATTGTCAAATGCTGATGCAATATAGAGCCAACACGTTCGTTTGATATCTTTACATTGTCGGCTGACTCACGCATTTTCACTTTTCGATTATCCAAAACGTTTTCTTGCATTCTTTTAATTAACACGCTTGTATAAGCTTCGGTTGTATCTATGTATCTATGTATGTAACGGAATCTTTGAGCATGATTTTCACCAATTTCCAGGAGTCTGATTAATTTGAAACTTTGCATACGTATCAAGGACCGATGACAATGCAATAATTTGATCATAGTTTTCCATTATCCTTATAAGGTCCGCCAGGACTAATAATTCAGATTTTAATGCAGGACCCTCGTCAAGTTGATCCAAGTAAACGTTTGCGCTCTCTATCGATATTTCGGCAAACTATATCGCTGGATCATATAACGGAGGAAGGAATTTTCGCT